>JACEHZ010000282.1:0-125000 GCA_017893485.1 Hemerocallis citrina
CCCTGGTGATGGCCGCGAGAAAGCTTCGCCCGTACTTTCAGTCCCATTCAGTGGTCATTCTTACCGATCAGCCGCTGAAGCAGGTCCTCCACAAGCCCGAGACTTTGGGTCGCCTTATGAAGTGGTCTATCGAGCTGAGCCAACACAATAAACTTATCAGCCTCGGACCGCGATCAAGGCTCAGGTGCTAGCCGAATTCATAGTCGAGAGTACTATCCCCGAGTCCAACCAAACAGTGAAGAGACCACCCGTCTGGTCGATTTATGTTGACGGATCCTCCTGCAATGAGGGAAGCGGGGCAGGGGTCATCCTGGCAGGCCCAGATGACTTCATCCTCCAATACTCCCTCCGTATAAACTTCAAAGCCTTAAAAAATGAAGCTGAATACGAGGCACTCATAGCCGGCCTTGGAATGGCCCGAAATGCAGGGGCGCAACGCCTCCGGATCTTTAGCGACTCCCAGTTAGTCGTCAACCAGGTCCTCGGCGAGTATGAAGCACGCGATGATAGGATGGTTAAATACTTAGCCAAAGTCAAGGGCCTTATGGCACTGTTTGAAGAGGCCCTCATCCAAAGAATCCCCCGAGAAGAAAATGCTCAGGCCGACGCCCTATCCAAATTAGCCTCCTCTTCCCTTCAAGGTCTCGAGCATACCGTATTGATAGAAGTCCTTCTGAAGCCGAGCATAGAGGATGAAACTCTCGACTCTATAGAGACGTTGCCTGTCCTCCTCGAAGACAATTGGATGAAACCCCTCATCGAATTTTTTAGGGACGGACTCCTCCCCGAGGATCCCAAGGAAGCACGAAGAGTTAGAACCCGAGCCGAGCATTACACACTAATCGGAGGTATCCTATATAAATGCTCCTTCACACAGGTTGACGGCCGGACTTACCTAAGATGCCTCTCCCCCGGGCAAGCCGATTACGCCCTGCAAGAACTTCATGAGGGCATCGGCGGGGCACATTCTGGTTCCAGAGCCCTAGCACGCAAGGTGTTGAACTACGGATATTTCTGGCCCACTCTCCTACGAGACGTTGAACGACATGTTCGGCAATGCAGCTCCTGTCAGAAGTACTCCGACATCCGACGCCTCCCACAAGCTCCACTCACTTCCCTATCAAGTCCAATCCCTTTCGCGATGTGGGGGATGGATTTACTAGGGCCGTTTCCGCCAGCTCCCGGACAGCTTAAGTTCTTAGTCGTGGCAATCGACTATTTCTCGAAATGGATAGAGGCCGAGCCCCTGGCCACGATCACCAAGAACAAGGTCGTTCAATTCTTTTGGAAAAGCATGATCTGCCGATTTGGCGTCCCCAGGGTCCTAATTACAGACAACGGAACCCAGTTCACTGGGGCTGCCTTCCGAGCTTTATGCGAAGACCTTGCCATCCAACACCGGTTCTCCTCCGTCTCTCATCCTCAGTCGAATGGCCAGGTCGAAAATGCTAATCAACAGATCCTCTCCGGCATTAAGAAGAGGTTAGACAAGTGTTCCAAAGGCTTGTGGGTCGATCAGTTTCCCAACGTGCTGTGGAACTACCGCACCACAAAGCAGACCCCAACAAGAGAGAGCCCATTCAATCTCACCTATGGGTCCGAGGCCATCATCCCCCTGGAAGTCGGAATACCCTCTCCCCTTTTGATAGCTTATGAAGAAGAGCAGAACGCTAGAGAGCTCAGAGCAAGTCTAGACCTGATAGACGAAATCCGAGAAAGAGCTGCCATACGTCAACAAAGCTACCGAAGAAGGATCGAGTTAGCATACAACAAGAGAGTCTACCCAACGGGCCTCAAAGAAGGGGACCTGGTCCTTCGAAAGTTGGCCATTTCGTTCCCAGGTCAGAAAAGCAAATTGGCCCCAAATTGGGAGGGACCTTACAAGATCTCCAAAGTAATCTGCCCCGGCACATACAGACTAGAAGATCTCGAAGGCAGGGAGATCACCAGGACTTGGAATGCCGACCATCTCTTAAAATACCAAGAGAAAACACCAACGCCTCTCTAAGTACTTCGAGATGTCGGACCGTTCCTTTCCTGTTACTTGTAGTGATTTTCTTTCATTTTTCCTTGTAATTACGGCTAGCAACTTTAGAAGTAGCCGATTATTAGTCATTAATGAATAAAGTCTTTTCATATTTTTGCTATTGTTTGCATCTCTCTGCTTTTAACTCTTCAATCTAACGATGGTTCGGAGTCCAACACTTGGCTCGATTCTACTTCGCAAGTTCGCTCCTAAGCGAGATAGAAGTAGTTTGCCATTCGGAATCGCTCCCACAACCGTTGAACTCATCTAACGATGGTTCGGAGTCCAACACTTGGCTCGATTCTACTTCGCAAGTTCGCTCCTAAGCGAGCTAGAAGTAGTTCGCCATTCGGAATTGCTCCCACAACCGTTGAACTCATCTAACGATGATTTGGAGTCCAACACTTGGCTCGATTCTACTTCGCAAGTTCGCTCCTAAGCGAGGTAGAAGTAGTTCGCCATTCGGAATTGCTCCCACAACCGTTGAACTCATCTAACGATGGTTCGGAGTCCAACACTTGGCTCGATTCTACTTCGCAAGTTCGCTCCTAAGCGAGCTAGAAGTAGTTCGCCATTCGAAATTGCTCCCACAACCGTTGAACTCATCTAATGATGGTTCGGAGTCTGACGCTTGGCTGGATTCTACTTCGCAAGTTCGCTCCTAAGCGAGTTAGAAGTAGTTCGCCATTCGGAATTGCTCCCACAACCGTTGAACTCATCTAACGATGGTTCGGAGTCCAACACTTAGCTCGATTCTACTTCGCAAGTTCGCTCCTAAGCTAGCTAGAAGTAGTTCCCCATTCGGAATTGCTCCCACAACCGTTGAACTAATCTAACGATGGTTCGGAGTCCAACACTTGGCTCGATTCTACTTCCCAAGTTCGCTCCTAAACGAGCTAGAAGTAGTTCGCCATTCGGAATTGCTCCCACAACCGTTGAACTAATCTAACGATGGTTCGGAGTCCAACACTTGGCTCGATTCTACTTCGCAAACTCGCTCCTAAGCGAGCTAGAAGTAGTTCGCCATTCGAACCGCTCCCGCAACCGTCGAGCCGCTCTAGCAAAGATCCGAGGTCAAACACTTAAGCTTGAACGCGTTCCACACATCACCGTTCAGCTCACCTCGCGAGACTGCAAGATTGGGCGACCGAAACAAAGCTCGGCACCACTAGCCGAACGCTCACCTCACCGATCCGCGAACAAGCAAGTGGCCGACCTAGGAACCTTGGCGCAATGAACACAGTCACATACATAAAGACTACACAAAGCACCAAGGGACACACAAGTTCGGGAACAACATTTTATCGATAAATGGGATACGGTACAAAGAGACTCTTTCGCGCACCAAGATTACAAGTCGTTAAAAAGTGAAAGTTACAATGCCGACTTATTACACTTGGCTAAAAAAAATAAAAAATAAAATAAAATAAAATAAAATAAAATAAAATAAAATAAAATAAAATATATACAAAAGCTTTTGGAAACGAGGTCTTCAGCGCTTTCTTGGAGCCGGGGCGTTCCGCTTCAAAGACACTCGAGGGTGATGACGCTTGTCTCCGGAGCGCGACCCCAAGCCGGCAAATTGGGACGAATCCTCGGCACCGCTTCTAGTAGCTGCTCCGACGGATGCTCCGCTCGACGAAATCGCCACAGTGCTTTGCGCATCCCCCGGACTAGGATGGCCGATGTGCTGACGGGTCGCCATCTCGTAAAACGAAATGCCCCGATCGCTCTCCGCGTGAGTGCACGAGGTGCTCCTGACGTTGATTGGCCCCGAGCGCGGTTTTAGGCGAGCGACCTCCGCCTCTAACTCGGAGATCCGCTCCCTCAAAGAGTCGTCCTTTACGTCGGCCTCGAAGCGAGGGGGTATCGCGGAGTCCGGCACACTCGAGCGACTCGCTATCAGACGACGAAGATGAGTGACTTCGATACTTTTGTCAACCGTAGCCCTCTTCAGCGCGTCGACTTCGGCTGTCAACTCGTCCCGTTCAGCCGTCAGCTCCGCCACCTTGGCCGTCAAGCTCTCGCCCTCCGTCCGAAGCTTCGTCTCTACGGTCTGCAGATGCCGAATCTCGAAAAGCAGGTCGTCCCTCTCCGCCGTTATCTTGGACAAGTTATGCCGAATGCACTGAATACGAAGCTCGTTGCTGAAAGCAGTCGGTGAATACTCATCCTCTCCTGTGGGAGTCATTTTGGCGATCCTGCTCTCCAAACGCCGAATCTCGATGTCTCGCCGACCGAGGACGAGCTGAAGATGGTTCTGCTCACTTTCGGCTCGACGCAATCCGAGCTCGACTTCATAGAGCCGCTCTCGGCACTTCGCCAGGCACAACCTCGTCGCCCCTAAGCCAGCCTCGGCTCGAGCTTTGTCATCCGAGTGAGGGAGCTCGACGTCTTGAGCGACCACCATGTGCTGAAAAGAGATCGAGGAAAACAGCAAGAATTCAAACACTGCCGAAGTCTGATACTTGAGAAGTTTTCAAACAAAAATTTCGACAAAAGAGAAGAAAAATTAAAGACATAGAGCCGAAGTCCAACACCTCAAAAAACTTTTTTCATTTCATTTCAAAAAACAAGCGGTGGCCAGTCCGATATTAGGCATTACATTTTTTGAAAAGAAAAAAAAAGAAGAACAAAAACAAAAAAAGAGAAGAGCGAAGTCAAGGCGCGACCTCTTTCCCCGGGCGACGGGTGCGAGTGGGGGTCAACTTCTCCGAGGGGGACACCACCGCCAACGGGGTAACCACGATACTGGGAATCTCGTTGGTGACTTCGACCTCGGCATCGGTCTCGTCCTCCCCTTCTTCATCTTCCCCCTCGGATTCGGGGTCGAAGCCCTCGACGTGGCCCGGGAACAGCCTCCATCCCGAGACGTCCACCTCGGGGTACTCCTTCGACACCCGGGCGATGGCTTCGGTATAAGCCTTGGCCATGTTTTGGGCGAGGTACCCTTGTGCCTTCGCCAAGGTCGCGTCCTCCACCGCCTTCACTGCCGCCGCCTTCGCCTCCTTGGCTTCAGCCAACTGCTTGGCCGCCCCCTCCTTCTGGCGAAGGAGGTCACCCTCCAACCTCGCCACTTCGGCCTCGAGGTGCTCGACCCTTGCCGACCTCCCTTCGTGCTCGACGTGAAGCTTGTCGAGCTCATTCGACATCCGAGCCTTCTCGTTCCGAGCCTGGTCGGATTCTTGCTTCAGCTCCTTCTCCAGAGCTGTCAACCTCTCGGTAAGGTGTCCGAAGTGGACGATGATATGCGATAAAGAAGGAAGGACTGAAAGAGTTAGAAAAATTGAGGTTAAAGAAATTCAACAATAACGAAGATCAAACACTTACCGAAACCGCCGAACGAGTGATCTCGATGACATCGTCGCCTTCCCGACCGGCCTCCATGGCGGCTCGGTCCTTCGGCGTGGCGAGGTGCTTGACGGCCTGCATGCTCGCCAGCGTGTTGCCAAGGAATCCATCGTGCTTCCGGACTTACTAGTCCGGAATGTGGATTCTTTTATGCTCCTCCGTCAGGAGCTCCTCGGCTACTGCCGTCAGCGGCGGCGTCGTCATTCCGAGGGCGGCGGCGATGGGGAACTCGCCGGCAGCGGTCGAAGACGAAGTCCCCGCCACGGCGACAACAGGACTGTCGAGGGTCTCCACCTCCTCGACCGAGGCTGTGATCCTCAGAGTCTTCGGGGTTGGCAACTTGTTCGCGACCCTCTTGTGCTTCTTCGGCGCCTTGCTGGCGAGCCCAGCCCTGAGAGCAAGCACTGCATCGTAGTCCATCGACTCTGCATTCAAAATAAAGATTGGTTAGTGCATTACAAGTAGCGAGAAGTAAGGCACGGAAAACAAAGTATAACAAAAGCCGCGTACTGGGCTCTACGCGGCAAAGCCCTCCCTTGTACAGAATGTCCTCGGTGAGCTCCTTCCAATCGTACTTCGGCCGATCTAGGAGAGTCCGAACTGCCTCTTCTTCTTTAACATTAAGCTTCGGCAGCGCCCTCGCCCTCTTCGGCACCCCTTCTACCCAGTTGGAGGGGATCGGCCAAGCCTCCCAACTCCGCACAATCATGAACTTCTCCTGCCAATGCTTGATGGAGTCAGGGCATATGACGAGCCTGCCGCCGTGCCTCGGAGTCAAATAATACCGGTACTCCGAATTGTTCCCTTGGTGGAGCCGATATAGAGTCCGAAGCACGTTCAGCTGCGGCTCGATCCCTGCAGCTTGGCAATGGAGCACGAAGCCATTTATCACTTGCCATGCATTCGGCATGAGTTGGATAGGGCTGACCCCGAACCAACTCACCACGGTAACGGCGAACGCGTGGAGAGGCAGCCGAGCCCCGGCGATGAAGGCATCGACCGGCCAGCAACACATCGTCACTGGCAACGGCGAATTGGCCCTAACCCCGGGACCCGGCAGCATGAGTTCGTACTCCTCCGGGATGTGAAAAGAATCCCGGATCACTGCTAAGTCCTCCTCGCGCAGGATTGACACTGTCTCGTCCGCCTCCGTCGTCTCCCTTGCTGCGTTCTCCTCGAAGGACCTCCCCCTCCCGTGGACGATTCGCTCGGCTTGATCCTCCGAGAGCTGCCGAACTCTATGAATCCCGGTCAGCGGCCCTGGCAGTTGTCCGAACTCCCCCATTCGCTTCGGATCCTCCACAATCGAATCCTTGCCGAATACCTTCTTGCCTTTAGTAGGAGTTGAATCCTCGGCAACTTCGAGGGAGGGCTCGGACCAAGAGATCGACTCGGAGACAGAAGCAACAGACATAGTCTACGGAATAAACTAAGTATAAATTACCTCAAAGAGTTAGCTGCCGGAAAACTTCACCGGAAAAACAAACGTCGACCACCGGAAGCTCTCGCTTAGCACAAATAATCGCAGAAGAGAAGTGAGAAATGAGAGTGGGGGGGTTTATAGAGAGGGGCACGCTAAACGAGGATAATGGGCTTGTACTACCGGCCCATTTATGCAAAACGACAAAGCGACCTCAATCGTCACCTTGTACACCACGCCAAACCGTACGCTGTATTTAATGAGCATCCCATCTGACAGAAGCTCAGAGGTCACCGCATTTAATAAATGTCCCATCTGTTAGAGTTGTCAGAAGTTTAGGAGGCGCACAGTTGATACAAACTCCTATGCCGAAAAATGACAAGTTACGGACCGCGGCACCAGCTGCCGAGCGTTCTTGACACCGACCCCGTTACGGGGAAAAAATGGACCTCGGCACCAGCTGCCGAGCGTTCTTGACACCGACCCCGTTACGGGGGTAAAATGGACCTCGGCACCGGCTGCCGAGCGTTCTTGACACCGACCCCGTTACGGGGGAAAAATGGACCTCGGCACCAGCTGCCGAGCGTTCTTGACACCGACCCCGTTACGGGGGAAAAATGGACCTCGGCACCAGCTGCCGAGCGTTCTTGACACCGACCCCGTTACGGGGGAAAAATGAACCTCGGCACCAGCTGCCCAGCGTTCTTGACACCGACCCCGTTACGGGGGAAAAATGGACCTCGGCACCAGCTGCCCAGCGTTCTTGACACCGACCCCGTTACGGGGGAAAAATGGACCTCGGCACCAGCTGCCGAGCGTTCTTGACACCGACCCCGTTACGGGGGAAAAATGGACCTCGGCACCGGCTGCCGAGCGTTCTTGACACCGACCCCGTTACGGGGGAAAAATGGACCTCGGCACCGGCTGCCGAGCGTTCTTGACACCGACCCCGTTACGGGGGGAAAAATGGACCTCGGCACCAGCTACCGAGCGTTCTTGACACCGACCCCGTTACGGGGGAAAAATGGACCTCGGCACCAGCTACCGAGCGTTCTTGACACCGACCCCGTTACGGGGGAAAAATGGACCTCGGCACCAGCTGCCGAGCGTTCTTGACACCGACCCCGTTACGGGAGAAAAATGGACCTCGGCACCAGCACACCGACCCCGTTACGGGGGGAAAATGGACCTCGGCACCGGCTGCTGAGCGTTCTTGACACCGACCCCGTTACGGGGGGAAAATGGACCTCGGCACCGGCTGCCGAGCGTTCTTGACACCGACCTCGTTACGGGGGAAAAATGGACCTCGGCACCAGCTGCCGAGCGTTCTTGACACCGACCCCGTTACGGGGGGAAAATGGACCTCGGCACCAGCTGCCGAGCATTCTTGACACCGACCCCGTTACGGGGGGAAAAAGGACCTCGGCATCGGCTGCCGAGCGTTCTTGACACCGACCCCGTTACGGGGGAAAAATGGACCTCGGCACCAGCTGCCGAGCATTCTTGACACCGACCCCGTTACGGGGGAAAAAATGGACCTCGGCACCAGCTGCCGAGCGTTCTTGACACCGACCCCGTTACGGGGGGAAAATGGACCTCGGCACCAGCTGCCGAGCGTTCTTGACACCGACCCCGTTACGGGGGAAAAATGGACCTCGGCACCAGCTGCCGAGCGTTCTTGACACCAACCCCGTTACGGGGAAAAATGGACCTCGGCACCAGCTGCCGAGCGTTCTTGACACCGACCCCGTTACGGGGGATAAATAGACCTCGACACCGGCTGCCGAGTGTTCTTGGCACCGACCCCGTTATAGGGAAAAATTTAGACCTCGGACCTCGCCAGCGCTCACAATCAAGCCGAGGTCCCTCTCCTCTCTGGAAAGAAGCGCCGAACCGCCTGCAGACCTCGGTCCCCTAGTCAGCGAACTCTAAAGGGGGTCGGGAGAGTGAAACAAGCTTGTGGCCCACACAACGGAGGAAAACGACCACCCCATCCACCAAGATATCGCGAAAAAGACAATTAAAAATTCGAAGGGATGAGGAAGAACTCCTGAAAAGCGGTTGTAGGCTTGGAAAGCATCTTCTAGCTCCTAAACAAGCAATTGATGACAAGAACAACCTTCTAAGACCCCCGAACGACGAGTTGACGCTTTGCGAAGATACGAGGATGCTCCTGCAAAAACACTGTAGCGCCCCGAATTTCTAAATACGAAACTTTAGAAAATACGTGGCACTTTCCCAGCGATCCACTTCAATGTAACAATATACATAGACCAAAACTCAAATCATTTTATTCCAAATCTTTATTACAATAATCTTTAACATTGCAGCGGAAATACAAACACTTTAAATTACAACAATTCCTTTTACAAAACTCTTCTTACAACAATTTACACAAGGCTCTATTATAATACTCATAATCTCTATAGCTAACCCAAGCATCCAAGCCTCCAATTCTAAGCAACCTGCAACATGTGAGGCTAGAGTTGAACCCTAACCCCCAAAACTACGGGGTCAGCCATAAATGGTGTGAGTGATATAAACAACAAACATAAACAAAACAACTAAACATAAGCAACATGTACTGAACAAAAATACATAAACTGAACATGTAATCTGAAACAAGAACGATAGGCCAGTACATGAGTGAAGCCGAGTCAAGAAACAATACCAACGATCAAGTATCAATCAATCAATCTCTCTCAAAATATGTACAGCTTAACTGTACGGTACAGTCGACTGTCTTATGAACCAGTCGACTGTTCAGAATAAACAGTAATCCTCACAACTCAGAATATGTCCAACTATCAATAAATCTCAATACCACGATGTATGTCCAATCAATCGATCACCAATAATGCCATAGATCGGATACCCATATATCCATCTACAAAAACTAAAGATAATATAGATCGAATACATACCCGGTATGCCACGACACCGACGAACATATCCATCTACAAACAAACTAAGAAGGTATAGATCGAATACGAACCCGGTATGCCAAGACACCGACGAACATATCCATCTACAAACAAACTAAGAAGGTATAGATCGAATACGAACCCGGTATGCCAAGACACCGACGAACATATCCATCTACAAACAAACTAAGAAGGTATAGATCGAATACGAACCCGGTATGCCAAGACACCGACGAACATATCCATCTACAAACAAACTAAGAAGGTATAGATCGAATACGAACCCGGCATGACATTACACTGACGAACATATCCATCTACAAAGAACTGAAGATAACAAGGAACACTCAAGGTCATGAAAACTATTCAGCACCAGTCGACTTATGCTATAGTAAGTCGACTGCCCCGAGAACCAATATCCAAGATTATAACAAGTGCAGTAAGTCGGCTTAATCAACCATCAGTCGACTTACCCGAAACAATTATCAATAATTCTCAAGAAACAATCCAAGTGCTAATCAGTCGACTGAACAAATCATCGGTCGACTATCCAAACGAGATACTCAATACTTTACAAACAAAATACTCAACAGACCAGTCGACTGAATAGGTTCTCAGTCGACTGTCCCGAACGAATCCTCAAAAGACTGAATGTACAAAAGTAGAGTCGTACCAGTCGACTGATACGTAGCCCCAGTCGACTGTCGGCCTACAGATCTCACAAATTAGGTCTGAAATCAATAATCAATACTGGAGTCTATCTCAATATCAAATTTCTTTCTCAACTCAAATCTAATCCTATTCGTAATCCCAAGTTCCAGAGATTCATCCATCCATTTTCTTATTTTCATAAACATAATCAAATCTTAACATGTTTCAAGCAATCAAGAATTGTCAATCGAGATCTACTAATCTATCATGGATCTCACATGTATATTACGAATAACAACCATGGCATCAATTTCATACAAAATACGAAAATATCAAACAAAACAGCATGCAAATCATTCACATAAACAAAACAAGTCTATATCACTCACCTTTTAGAATCAAGAAGAATCCACAAAAAGCCTTCCTTTGCTAGATCCAAGAACTTCTTCTCCAATCACCCAGAAAATAATATAATGAAATCTGAGTTATGCAGCGAATGACGGCTGCAAACTCTCTTTATATAGGCCGGGAATTAGGTTTTAGGGTTTCCAAATACATTTGCAAAACAATCCCTTCAAAATACAATTTTATATATATCTATCTACTCTTGGAAACTCATCCAAAATTCATTAAAATTAGGATTTAATAGAAAATATACTTCTAAATCTTGACCAATACTGTTTAAAACGTCCAGAATGCCAATTTTGCACTTTAGCCCTTAAAAATGTCAATTTACAAAAAGGTCCTTCTTTTCTCAAAAATTGCAAATAGTACTAATTAATTTCAGAAAAATCTGGAAAAATACTACATAATTCTCAAATAATAAATAATGATTTTTCATAAAGAAAACTTAATTTTTCAAACTTCTAAAAAGTCATTTGCACGTGTTTTGCACGTGTACAAAAGATAAATCTTTTAGGAAATATTTATCAAATACTCAAAATCATTTAAAGTTCATTTTCAAATAATTAAAATAATATTTGAAAATACGGGGTTCTACATTACTCCCTCCTTAGAAGAGTTCTGTCCTCAGAACTACGGCTAATGAGGTTCAAACAAACCCACTAACAATAATTGAAAACTCATGGGTGGAAACATAAATCTTAGGAAACACAGTCACACCAAAGAATGCGTTCCAACAAAACAAACACATCACACCAAATAATCACAATCATGCAAGGAATTCAGAAAATCAAACTTCCGCTGCGCGACTCTGATAACTTGCCATCGGAAGCCACGCTGCAACAACTACTGAACTCCTGCATCCCACATCCTCCCGAGAATCCGTGGCCACTCCCTCTTTAGAAAGGACATGACTAAGGATAGCCACCACAAACGCATTTCTCATTCACATCCATACCCTATGGCAAAACCATAACCATACCCCAAACCAAACATCATGTTTTAACTCTATGTGATACTCACACTCTAATGTCCACACCTAGGTACTCACAATCTAGTGTCCACACCTAGGTTGGTTTCTTACTATGTCTATTATTATCATTGAAGCATGCTCTGATACCAAACTGTAGCGCCCCGAATTTCTAAATACGAAACTTTAGAAAATACGTGGCACTTTCCCAGCGATCCACTTCAATGTAACAATATACATAGACCAAAACTCAAATCATTTTATTCCAAATCTTTATTACAATAATCTTTAACATTGCAGCGGAAATACAAACACTTTAAATTACAACAATTCCTTTTACAAAACTCTTCTTACAACAATTTACACAAGGCTCTATTATAATACTCATAATCTCTATAGCTAACCCAAGCATCCAAGCCTCCAATTCTAAGCAACCTGCAACATGTGAGGCTAGAGTTGAACCCTAACCCCCAAAACTACGGGGTCAGCCATAAATGGTGTGAGTGATATAAACAACAAACATAAACAAAACAACTAAACATAAGCAACATGTACTAAACAAAAATACATAAACTGAACATGTAATCTGAAACAAGAACGATGGGCCAGTACATGAGTGAAGCCGAGTCAAGAAACAATACCAACGATCAAGTATCAATCAATCAATCTCTCTCAAAATATGTACAGCTTAACTGTACGGTACAGTCGACTGTCTTATGAACCAGTCGACTGTTCAGAATAAACAGTAATCCTCACAACTCAGAATATGTCCAACTATCAATAAATCTCAATACCACGATGTATGTCCAATCAATCGATCACCAATAATGCCATAGATCGGATACCCATATATCCATCTACAAAAACTAAAGATAATATAGATCGAATACATACCTGGTATGCCACGACACCGACGAACATATCCATCTACAAACAAACTAAGAAGGTATAGATCGAATACGAACCCGGTATGCCAAGACACCGACGAACATATCCATCTACAAACAAACTAAGAAGGTATAGATCGAATACGAACCCGGTATGCCAAGACACCGACGAATATATCCATCTACAAACAAACTAAGAAGGTATAGATCGAATACGAACCCGGTATGCCAAGACACCGACGAACATATCCATCTACAAACAAACTAAGAAGGTATAGATCGAATACGAACCCGGTATGCCAAGACACCGACGAACATATCCATCTACAAACAAACTAAGAAGGTATAGATCGAATACGAACCCGGCATGACATTACACCGACGAACATATCCATCTACAAAGAACTGAAGATAACAAGGAACACTCAAGGTCATGAAAACTATTCAGCACCAGTCGACTTATGCTATAGTAAGTCGACTGCCCCGAGAACCAATATCCAAGATTATAACAAGTGCAGTAAGTCGGCTTAATCAACCATCAGTCGACTTACCCGAAACAATTATCAATAATTCTCAAGAAACAATCCAAGTGCTAATCAGTCGACTGAACAAATCATCGGTCGACTATCCAAACGAGAAACTCAATACTTTACAAACAAAATACTCAACAGACCAGTCGACTGAATAGGGTCTCAGTCGACTGTCCCGAACGAATCCTCAAAAGACTGAATGTACAAAAGTAGAGTCGTACCAGTCGACTGATACGTAGCCCCAGTCGACTGTCGGCCTACAGATCTCACAAATTAGGTCTGAAATCAATAATCAATACTGGAGTCTATCTCAATATCAAATTTCTTTCTCAACTCAAATCTAATCCTATTCGTAATCCCAAGTTCCAGAGATTCATCCATCCATTTTCTTATTTTCATAAACATAATCAAATCTTAACATGTTTCAAGCATTCAAGAATTGTCAATCGAGATCTACTAATCTATCATGGATCTCACATGTATATTACGAATAACAACCATGGCATCAATTTCATACAAAATACGAAAATATCAAACAAAACAGCATGCAAATCATTCACATAAACAAAACAAGTCTATATCACTCACCTTTTAGAATCAAGAAGAATCCACAAAAAGCCTTACTTTGCTAGATCCAAGAACTTCTTCTCCAATCACCAAGAAAATAATATAATGAAATCTGAGTTATGCAGCGAATGACGGCTGCAAACTCTCTTTATATAGGCCGGGAATTAGGTTTTAGGGTTTCCAAATACATTTGCAAAACAATCCCTTCAAAATACAATTTTATATATATCTATCTACTCTTGGAAACTCATCCAAAATTCATTAAAATTAGGATTTAATAGAAAATATACTTCTAAATCTTGACCAATACTGTTTAAAATGTCCAAAATGCCAATTTTGCACTTTAGCCCTTAAAAATGTCAATTTACAAAAAGGTCCTTCTTTTCTCAAAAATTGCAAATAGTACTAATTAATTTCAGAAAAATCTGGAAAAATACTAAATAATTCTCAAATAATAAATAATGATTTTTCATAAAGAAAACTTAATTTTTCAAACTTCTAAAAAGTCATTTGCACGTGCTTTGCACGTGTACAAAAGATAAATCTTTTAGGAAATATTTATCAAATACTCAAAATCATTTAAAGTTCATTTTCAAATAATTAAAATAATATTTGAAAATACGGGGTTCTACAAACACCACATGACCATGAGAGCTCATGAGCAACTCAGAGCCCAATCCACTCGGAAAATCACCTCACTACCCCCTCCAAGATTCAAAACCCTCCATTTGAACTCCGATACAACTCCGCTAGCCATTAAAACAGTTAAACTACTCCTCAAAGGCTGATCAAGCTCAGCCTTTAGAAGTGGGGGGCTCGTGATATGGCTAAAAATGGGGGTTAATCGGAACCGTCCAAATCGGGCACGAATCTCGGAGCCCAGGGGTAAAACGGTAATTTCACCTACCAACGGGGTCTGAGATGCGTACTGGGTCTCTTCGTTTAAGACCCAATAACCCACAAACGGATTCGCTTCAATCGGGCGCGGGTTTCAACCAGCAATAAAGCCCGATCAGATGGATAGAATTAGGGTTTCTGATTAGATCCTAATCAAAGGCCCTGATTCATGTCAATCCCTCCACTGGGAATTAGGGATTACATTTCCAATCTGTTTACAAGGAGTATATTCCTTATCAGATCACGGGGATTAAATTCCTAATCTGTCCCCTAAGATGCCTATAAATAACCCCCATCCATCTCCATTAAGAGGTAATCAATCTTTCTCCAGTTTTTGCGCTCTTTCATAGTCTTCCTAGATTACTGACTTGAGCGTCAGAGGGTGCGTCGCCAGGAACAACCCCGGTGTCTCGCACTTTTTGCAGGTGTACGGCGGGAACGACGATCAAGCTCCGACGGAACAGGTATACAGGTTTACTATTTAGTTTCCCTAAGAATCCACAAATACTATCTGTTTGCCCCCATACCAAATACAGCGGCAACAGGAATCTTAGTCATGCGGTCTCTTTCATCTTGAGTGGAAGGACATTGAGCCTTAGACAGGCTTACACCATGTGACATAGGGATAAATCATTTCTTGGACTCTTGCATATTGAAGCGTTTCAATACTTTGTCTATATATGTACTTTGACTCAAGCCAAGCAGTCTCCTTGATCTATCTCTATAGATCGGGATACCTAATACATAGGTAGCTTCACCCAAGTCCTTCATGGAAATGCATTTTTCTAGCCAAGTCTTTACAAACTATATGGTAGGAATGTCATTCCCAATGATTAGTATGTCATCTACATACAATACTAAAATACAATTGTTCTCCCACTAATCTTCTTGTAGACACAAGGTTCATCTTCATTCTTGATGAAACCAAACTCTTTGATGCATCATTGAAACGAAAATTCCATCTTCTAGAAGCTTGCTTTAATCCATAAATGAATCGTTGCAGTTTACACACCTTCCCAACATCCTTTGGAGTGACAAAACCCTCAGGCTGTGTCATGTACACATCCTCGAGAAGATTTCCATTTAGGAAAGCAATTTTGACATCCATCTGTCGGATTTCTTAACCGTGATATACTGCAATAGTAAACAAGATCCGAATGGATTTAAGCATGACACTAGGAAAAAAGTCTCATCATAGTCTACACCATGAACTTGCTTAAAACCTTTAGCCACCAACCGCCCCTTAAAAGTATGCACGTTACCATCCATGTCAGTTTTTTTCTTGAATACCCATTTACACCCAATAAGTTTTACCCCTTAAGGTGGGTCTACCAAGGTCCATACTTGGTTGGTATACATGGATTCTTTCTCAAATCTTATGGCCTTATGCCATTTCTCAGAATTCGGGCCTTTTACAGCTTCCTCATAAGTCGTAGACTCATCTTGATCCATGAGCAATACATCACCATGTTCAGTCATGAGAAATTCATATCTCTCGGGTTGATGAGGTATCCTACTAGACTTACGTAGGCCTTGTGCTACTTGAGGCTTAAGTACTCACCTCTTCGGTCTGATCGAAGGACTTTAATACTTTTACCAAGTTGGTTTTGTACCTCGTTCTTGAATTCTTTGAACTTTTCAAATGATTCTGATTTGTGTTTCATGAGATACACAAACCCATATCTACTGAAATCATCAGCAAATGTAATGAAGTACTGAAAACCTCCTGTAGCCAATGTGTTGAAAGGTCCGTAGACATCATTATGTATGAGACCTAAAAAATCACTAGCTCTTTCACCTTTTCTAGTGAATGGAGCTTTTGTCATCTTGCCCAACAACCAATGTTCACATACCTCATATGATTCAAAATCAAATGAGTCCAAGAATCCATCTTTATGGAGTTTGGATATGTGGTTCTCATTTATGTGGCCTAAACGACAATGGTAGAGATAAGTTGGGTTCGTATCATTTGACTTGAACCTCTTAGTATTTATATTATAGACGGGCATTTCGAGGTCGAGAATATAAAGTCCATTACTCAATTGTGCACTGCCATAACAGATATCATTCAAAAAAATTAAACAACTTTTGTCCTTTATTATAAATGAAAACCCTTCTTGTCCAAACAAGAAATAGAAATAATATTCCTACCAATAGCATGCATAAAATAACAGCTCTCTAACTCAATAATAAGTCCAGTGGGCAATGATAAATGACAAGTTTCTACAGCTAAAGCAGCAACTTCTGCTCCATTTTCAACTCGTAGGTCAACTTCGCCCTTAGCCAATGGTCTACTCCTTTTCAGATCCTGCATATTTACACAAATATGAGACCCACATCCAATATCTAATACCCAAGATGAAGAAGTAGATAAATTGACTTCTATAATAAAAATACATGTAGTGGAAGTCTCACTTCCTTTCTTCTTTTTAAGCTCTTCCAGGTACTTATGGCAGTTCCTCTTCCAATGTTCGGTCTCACCACAGTGGAAGCATGTGCTCTTCTTGGCCACCCCACCCTTAGGTTTCAAGACAGAAGTGTTGGGCTTGAAATTGCCCTTGCTTTACCTCTTGTCCTTACTGCTTTTTGCCCTTGCCCTTACCATTGTCCTGTTGAACCATCAAAATGGTATTTCCCTTAGTAATGTTCTGCTCAGCAGTTCTCAACATGCTTAGCAGTTCTGGCAGAGGTTTGTCAATCTCATTCATATTGTAGTTCATGATGAATTAACTATAACTTTCCGACAATGATTGCAGGACCAAGTCAGTTGCCAACTCTTGACCAAAAGGGAAACCAAGCCTTTCAAGGTTCTCTATGTACCCAATCATCTTGAGCACATGAGTTCCAACAAGGCTTCCTTCTGCCAGTTTGCACTGAAATAATGCCTTCGAGACTTCAAACTTCTCATGCCTAGCATGTTCTTGGTAGAGCATCTTGAGGTGTACGATCATATCGTAGGCATGCATGTTCTCATGTTGCTTCTGAAGCTCATAGTTCATGGTGGCTAGCATGAGACATCCAACGTCCAAGGCTTCATCTTGATGTTTTGTTATGGTCATCCCTTTCGGTGCGAGGGGCACTTGTAGTGGGTGGTTCAGGAACAGGCTGCTCTAGAACATACAACCTTTTTCATGCCTAAGGACTATCCTTAGGTTCCTGTACCAGTCTAGAAAATTTGTCCCGACAGTTTGTCCTTCTCAAGGACAGATCACAATGATAGGTTATTTGATGTGTTGGATGTCATGGTAATCTATCAATAGAAATATACAAAATAAATATTATTTCACAGAAATATCCAAAGTAAGAAATATTTAACCATCAACAGAAATATGCAGAGTATGTATCATGACATTAAAATATTTAATAAGGTCTTTTATTAAATATACCTCATACTATTTTATTCAAATTAACGACCCTCCTCATTGACTCGGAAAATTCTATCGTAAGATTTTCTAGTATGCCAAGATCCATATTTTACCTAGTTCTGAGTCAGCTTTGGCTGATCACCAAAAATTCAGTTATTTTGGTAGGAAACATTTCCCAATTACATCATATGCAACTCTTGGATAGTTGAGTGAATAACACTTACTCTAATCTATCTTATAGACTAAAACCCAATTCTATGCCTCTAAACCTTCAATCCTATTGAAATAGTTTAGTTAAGTTAGACCCAATGGTTGGCAATTGAATATTACTTTTATCCCATTGCGTCTCACTAGGATAGATAAAGGCTACCTGCTTTGGCAGACCTACACTTAATCGATCCTAGCCTAGACGAGTGCCGTGGATTGGAAGACATCTTATTGCAACTTAATATTTACTTTGAGGTTTTTTGTTTGTTTGTTATTTTATTAATTGATCTCACCATTCATCATCCATTACAACAATGCATCTCATACAAAATTAAAAGCATAACAATTATGTGACATGGTTGTGGCCCTAACACACTGACTCTTTCAAGCCAATGAGAGTATCAAAAACTGAACAAAGGGATTATATCGTCTTCTCCAAGCAGCTTCCCAATCTTGTCCTTGTATGGTTGTCAATTCCTTGCCTCCTCAGTGAGATTACATTTACATATAAAGAAAGAATGTAAAATTAAAGTGTAAAGAGAATAGATTACATCGAGAATGTAGAGAGAACGGCATGACACGCAGACCGTACTCAAAATACCAAAATATAAATAATACATCACAGAATATAAACCATGCATCACAGAACAATACCAACCATCACAGAACTAAGGCCACAACCATACACCATGCATCACAGAACATAATAATCAAAGAATATGTTGTTATGATTTTATTTAGTTTATTTAAAATGGATTGGTTTTTGGGGAATCATTATTGCCCTACGCAAAGCCATCACGGGGTCGCGGGGCAGCCCCCGAAGCAAAAAAATTGCCTCATCATCCCTTACCACCGTCAGAACATGAACTTTTCATGTTTTAAGAAACCCTAACGCCACTGCAGACGATACAGGTGCATGAACTATTCATGCTTTAAGAAACTCTGACGTCACTGCAAATCAAATCTTTCCAGGGTTTTCAATGGTTCCAAACCGATGGCTACCCTATTGTAGTATCTGTGTTAACAACCAATACATAAACGAATCCTTATATTGCAACTGTTGCAATGAAAAATTATATCTCATATGAATTTTTCTACCAAAAGTGCGAACATATCAAAAATAGTCACATATCTTTCATAACCGAATTATGGTTTCGCAAGTGGCACTAATACCACTGTTAGGTTTCAATGGCAAACATGGATTGAATACACAGCAGAAAAATTACATAAATTATTGAAACCTAACCATGGATCCATGCAAAAACCATAAATCGTGTTTAGGAATTATATACCTTATGGATGGATCTGCTGTCTCCAAGATATATCGATCACAGCATTACAATGTTGCGGTGCCTCTAAGGTATCCACACGAACGGATCAAAACCAAGCTTTCCTAACGCTGCGGTGCTAGCTGCGGGATGGGGTTGTTCCTTACAATCTCTCTCTCATAATTTCTGTGATGGCTAGGGTTTTCTCGTGTGTCTCTTTTTCACAGATATGTATCATATATATAGCTGCAAAAAATTAACCCTAAGAGAGTAATGAGGTTGTTGGGCTCACAATCCGACCTGTGTCAGATTCGTGTGCGGGCTCTGAACTTTAGTCAGCCCATTTAATCTAATTAAATGTCCAACTAATGTTAGAAGTCCGAGTCTTACTTGGATTCCCAATTAAATTCATCTTATGAATTTAAATACTAATTTCAGTCCATTCTAAGTGTGTGACCCTGTAATTTCTCGTTACATTGACAATAATA
This sequence comes from Hemerocallis citrina, assembly GCA_017893485.1. NCBI lineage: Eukaryota > Viridiplantae > Streptophyta > Magnoliopsida > Asparagales > Asphodelaceae > Hemerocallis > Hemerocallis citrina. Next base: position 19,954 of record JACEHZ010000282.1, read on the forward strand.
CTAAAATTTTATTCTAGTATTACAAACAGTGAGCGGTATCTAGCAATACTTCACTGCTACTTAAGTAACGGGAATGTTAGTGATTAGACATAACCTATCCGTGACTAATGTTACCATGTAGTCTAGTCACTTTGTCCAAATATATTAATTGACCACAAGGCATAGAGCGTGTCACCCTTGTATAGTTCAATCTTTCATTTCTTGATCTCCGAGTACACTTACTAAAACAAATGAGCTCAATATCTCATATTGACTCATTTGAGAATGGCCATGCAGTCTTACTCAATTAAGGGGCCCATAGATATTGCTCCTGTTATGTAAGAGGGACAAATCCTAAGTAATTCACTCACATCCCTCTGTATGATTTGTAGTATATCCAATAGTCGACTTTATAATCACCTTATTACAGGCCACGTTTGACGACAGTAAAACATATTTCTCATGTAGAGAACCGTAGTGACTTCAAGTCAAAGGACTACATACACCATGGTCACTGTGAGAACCGCATATGACACTCACGTAACGACCCATGTAGCGTTCTCATAGTGTGTCTGTCCAGTACATTATTACTCTAATATGTACCCATGTGAAGACTTGATATCTCATATCGATGACCCATGAGATATGATCATCAGTCTACGCACATACTAGTCTCCATGCATTATTGTTATCCTAATTCACAATAATACTTGATTATGGATAGTTAAGAATAGTGTTATGATTACAACCAATAGGATCTCACAATCAAGTCATGCACTTGATATCCCATGGTATTGAACCTACTATTCTAAGGACTTTATTATGCTCATTTAATTACAATAAATAAGACAATAAATGAAATGCCTCATATATGAAATAAATATCAAAAATGCAATGTAAACTAGTAATGTCAACACACAACTGGCCTCTAGGGCATACACCAACAACATATGTTCTTGAAATCCATTAGAACTTGGTATATGGTTCGTTGCTTAATAATTTCGGATTTCGTTTAGTATTTGGGTCAAACCAATTTGTTCTGTCAAAGAGTAGAATGTATGTTGGTAGAGGTTACATGAGTGGTGGAATGTTTAAACTCAATGTAATGACCATGGTCAAGAATATCAATAAAGTTAGCTCTTCTATCTATATGCTTGAGTCTTTCAATTTATGGCAAGGTAGACTATGACATATTAATTATGATACTTTGCGTAGACTAATTAACTTGAATCATACACCAACATTTCAAATTGATTTCAAACATAAGTGTAAAACTTGCGTTGAGGCAATACTAACAAGATCCTTGTTTAAAAGTATTGAAAGAAACACTGAACCTCTTGATTTAATTTACACTGATATTTGTGATTTAAAAATGACACAAACAAGAGGTGGTAATAAATATTTTATTACATTTATTGATGATAGCAAAAAATATTGTTATGTGTATTTGCTTAACAGTAAGGACGAAGTGATAGAGAAGTTTGTTCTCTATAAAAACGAAGTTGAGAATCAACTCAACAAGAAAATTAAAGCACTAAGAAGTGACCAAGGTGGAGAGTATGAATTATCATTTGTTGAAACTTATGTTAAGCTTGAGATTATACATGAAAGTACAATGCCTTATTATCCTCAGTCCAACGGTGTTGTTGAGCGAAAGAATCATACCTTGAAGAAAATGATGAATGCAATGTTAATAAATTTTGGTTTGCCACCAAACTTGTGGGCAGAAGCTATTCTTTCAGCTAACTACCTTTTGAATAAGGTGTCTAAAAAGAAAGAAAAGAAAACTCCATATGAATTATGGAAAAGAAGAAAGTCATCCTACAATTACTTGCGAATGTGGGGATGTCTTACCAAGGTGGCAAAACATCCACCTAAGAAAGTGAAAATATGACCCAAAACGGTTGATTGCATTTTCATTGGCTATGCACATAATAGTAATGCTTATCGGTTCTTGGTGTACAAATTCGATATCTCTGATATACCAAAGAAAACTATAATTGAGTCAAGAAATGCATCGTTTTTTGAAGATATATTTCTATATAAGTCTAAGGAAGAACCGAGTTCTTCCAAACAAACACATGAGACTATCAGTGAAGATAGTAAAAACTAAGATGAAGAAGTTGAGGAGGAACCTAGACATAGTAAAAGAATAAGAATGGAAAAATCTTTTGGTCCAAATTTCTTGACTTTTATGCTTGAAGGTGAACCCCAAACTTTCAAAGAAGCGGTGAGCTCTAGTGATGGTCTTCTATGGAAAGAAGCTATTAATAGCGAAATTGACTCTAGCTTGTAAAATCATACTTGGGAACTAGTGGATCTTCCACCAGATAGTAAATATTTAGGTTCCAAGTGGATTTATAGGAGAAAAATGAAAGCTAATGGATCAATTAATAAATGCAAGGCAAGACATGTTATCAAAGGATATAGACAAAATGAAGGTCTGCATTACTTTGATACATATTTTCTTGTGACAAGAATAAATTTTATTACGATGAAACTTGTAATAGCAGCCTTGCACAATCTGAAGTACATCAAATAGATGTGAAAACAACTTTTCTTAATGGAGATTTAGATTTAGAAATCTACATGGAACAACTTAAGGATTTTTCAGTTCTAGGACAAGAAAAAAAAAGTATGTAAACTGGTGAAGTCATTATATGCCTTAAAACAAGCACCAAAGAAATGACATGAGAAATTTGAAAATGTCATGATGACAAATTGTTTCAAAATTAATGAATGTGATAAACGTGTGATGTCAAAGACACTGAAAGAGGATATGTCATTATATGCTTGTATGTAGATGACATGCTTATAGTTGAAATCAATGATAAGATGATTAAATCTACTAAAAATATGTGGAACTCGAGGTTTGACATGAAAGTCATGGGACAAGCTGATGTTATATTGAGAATTAAAATCACAAGAATATCAGACGAGCTTGTTTTAAGCCAGTCACATTATATTGACAATATTCTTGAAAATTTTGATAAAGATAATTCTAGAATTGTCAGAACTCCAATAGATCTAATTTTACATTTATCCAAGAATAAATGTGAGAGTATTTCTCAAGTAGAATACTCTAGAATCATCGACAGTCTAATGTACTTGATGAGTTGTACAAGACCAGACATAGCCTATGCAGTCAGTAAACTAAGTAGATATACAAGTAATACTGGAAGCGAGCATTGGCAAGGGATTACAAGAGTACTGAAGTACTTACATTTTACTCATAACTATGGACTGCATTATACAAGATATTCAGCTGTACTTGAAAGATATAGTAATGCGAACTGGATATCCAGTGATAATTCTAAATCCACTAGTGGCTATATGTTTAAACTAGGTGGTGCAGTAGTTTTTTGGAAATCCTCGAAACAAATAGTGATCGCTAAATCCACGATGAAATCTAAATTTATTGCACTGGACAAATGTGGGGAAGAGGTTGAATGGTTATGCCATTTCCTTGAGGATATTCTAAGGTTGGCAAAGTTTGTGCCTCCAATCTGCATACATTTAGATAGTTAGTTTGCAATTTATAGAGCATAGAGCAATATGTATAATGGTAAATCTAGACATATTCGTCGAAGATATTATACCATTAGACAACTACTCTCTATTAGAATTATCTTTTTGGACTATATAAAGTCAAAGGATAATATTGCAGGTCCTCTAACCAAAGGGTTAAACAGAGAGTTAGTTGATAAATCATCAATGGAAATGAGACTAAAGCCCATGAAAGAATATGTCGATACAATGGACACCCAACCTAGCTGACTGAAGATCCCAAGATCTAGGTTCAAAGAAACAACTAAATTGTAAATACCATGTTGGATCACTGTGGGAATTTTCCCATGTCCATTCCCATGACGAAACAGTGATGCTCATAAGGTACGAGGTTAATCTAGGCTTTTAATGATTCTTATGCATCGGAAATTCAAGCAGAGTAATGCATGTTACTCTTATTAAGATATCACCTATGTGAGAGGGAAGAAGAGCCGCTTCCAAGGGAATAACGTAGGACAATATTCCTGTTAAACTCGTACAGAACCAGGCGTATGTTCATGGCCAAAACGAATATAACAGTGAGAACTGAAATGCATTAGAAAGATTCATGTGTGAGATATGTCATCGTTTACACAAATGACAGAACAGTTCATGGATATCGCGTCTACTATTCAGTTAGTAAAGTAAACATATTTTCATAAGGGAATGTTCAAAGGGTAACACCTACCTATCCTATGCAGGTTTCAACCGTTGAATTCTATCACCAAGTCTGTCGTGTTTGTGGTCATCAATTTCATTCATGTGGGGAATGTTAGAAAATTGGTGTATTAACACCATTTTACGAATCATTTTGAGGCAATTTTTTGAGTAAGACCCACCATGAATTAGTGAGAGATCTTTATTGATTTGTGTTCTTCTTCATGAGTAGAACAAAATCATATATTTACTTGCTCAAAACAGTTAAGGGGTGAATAAGAAATTGTCTCCCTAAGTGGGAAGGTTTCATTTCTGAAAATGAGTTGAGGGATTTTAGTCCTACATAAGAAAAATCAAAGGAATTAGAAGAGGATATATAATTAGGGGTGTAAAATGAACATGACGATCCATTGTCCGTCTGAGTCCGGCTCAAGAAATGGCCCGACCATGGACCGTCTGAACTGTTATACGAACTGAGCTTGAACAAATTATTAGGTCCGATGTTTTACCGAGCTCGATCCGGACATAAGTCCGTCCGAGTGTTATTGCGGTCCGATGCTTTACCAAACCAAGTCCGGACTATAAAATTTTTGTTCGACCTGGACCGAGCCGGACATAAGCCCGTCTGAGTAGAATTTCGGTCCGAGCTTGAACATATGGCTATCTGATTTCGTCTGGTCCGATTTACAATCCTATATATAATAACCCATTTCTTGGCATTGTAAGATGGCAAGCGAAGAGGCTCTCTCTCTCGCGCGTAGAGGATGTGCAAATCTCGAGACCAAATTACATGCGGCTTGTGTGCGCCCGCACGTCCTACGGACACGAATGCCGGACCGACATGAACCCCACCCCGTTCAGAGCCTCTTTTTGCTACAGTTTGGATTATTCTGATCTGTAACAGCTAGAATAAATGCAGAAACAATTTTGTATGCCATTTATTCACATTTTAAGCTGTGGAAATGGTTTTGTCCGTTATTACAGTGGTGCATTCAAGCTTCTATCTGCCGTTACAGGCAGTGCATTAAAGGAGTTGTGTGTCGCTACAATGGATGCAGTCAATAAGTTATCTAGTCGTTATGATTTTCATCTTGGCCCTATATATAGAGACTCCCCTCTTCCCTAAATAACACACCAGAAACTCTTCTCTTTTCCCCCTCTGTTCAGTGCTTCAAGTCCAGTTCCATTTTTCGGTCGTTTGGTGACAGATTTCAAATGCTGTCCAGTTCAAGAGCGTGACGTGGTGACTGCGTCAACTTTTCTCTCGTTGCATCCTGGGAGATAGATGTCTACGCAAATTTCAGCACCAGGATGAGGCAAAATCTGTTTTAAGGAGATTGTGTGGTACACACGCCTCGATACAAATTGTTTGGTTTGTAATTTTGTTTTTTTGTTTTGTGTGTGTGTGTGTGTGTGTGTGGTTTTTCTCCCTCTTTTTCTTCTTCTTCGGCTTCCATTTTGTATCTCTCAATCATATTTGATTTTATTGCAAACGATATTTGTAAACAAGATTTTGTAACAGGTATGTTATTACTCATTGTTAATGTTCACATGCAGTGGACATGCTAATCACTAAGCAAACACTGTACACAGTTCCCATTCTCACAACACTGTAATTAAGTATTCTTTGTCAAAAATTGCAGCAGGAGATTGGTCTGGTGGTTCAGATTGCAGCAGTGACAACAGAGTCGGTGTGTGTTCTGAAGACATCACTTGGCTACCTTGGAGCCATTCCTAGGAGCAGCTCCATACACAAGACGAAAAATGCTACAAATTTGGAGGACGACGACGCAAGACAAAATTGTTCGATATCTTTCTTCAACTGTACAATGTAACCCACTCTTATAGGAATTTTTTCCCAAACTGCCCCACTTTTTGAAAGTTTTTCCCAAACTGCCCTACTTTTTTTTTAATTCCCAAACCATCCAACTCGGTCTTTGAAAGGCCGAGTTTAGTTAAAACTAACTCGGTTTTTCAAAGACCGAGTGTTAATCTTGGATTTTTCGAATTCTAACACTCGGTCTTTGAAAAACCAAGTTAGTTTTAACTAAACTCGGTCTTTCAAAGACCAAGCAGGCCATTTTGATAAATACTTTTGAAAGTGGATCAGTTTGATAAATACTTTCAAAAAGTGGGTCATTTTGGTAACAAGTTCCTTTTTTTTTCTACCTGGGACTATTATGTTTATCTTATATGCTTACATCAAATATAATCCTTCATTGCAATTTTCAAATTCTACTAAACTTCAAAATTTTGTTTTCTCCTTCAGGATATATGTAAAATTGTGTAAATCATTTGCTATATATGCAGGAATCTCATATACACTCATTAATGAATGTTCTACGATATTGTGACCTGGATGAATCATTACAAGGAGAGGAAAGCCTTGTTTGCAATAGTGCTAAGGGGAGATTACTGGAAACAAACGAGCTAGACTACATGAGCTACATAGTTATGAGGATGTTTGAAAATGTAGAGGTGAGCAAATTCTGTTTCAAATTCTTATATACATGTATGGTGTGGTTGTGTCGACCAGAAAAATTTCACGTCCGGTGGCATATATTGAGGGACCTTTCATGAATGTTGGAGTTTCATATTAAATGACAACATATGAATAAATATGATACTGTCATTCATCCCATGTCATAATCATCATTTATTCATACAACTAATTGAAATATAACCCAACTGTATAAAGGTCAGCATAAAATTCTGGCAATTCATAAGTAAATCTACAATCATAATAATACGATTGATATTATGTATATATTTAGCATTATAAATAAGCATAGCATAATATCTGCTAGTCAGTATTAAGAAAACTATAAGATAGAAAACATGTAGTTGATATACACTGAAGTCGCCAATGCAGTTGAAAAAGTCAACATGTTTAAACCGATCTCCTGGCATGTCCACAAGAATAAAAATTGCTAGAAGTCTTAGTCTCATGTGTATGGATGTTTCTATTGATTGATTAATGAGATGTTTCGTCTTCTTTTTCATATTGAATTCTTTTGAAAAATTTATAAAAACTGATTATTGGGAGGGAAGTAGGGGTTGGTGGAGGTTGTCTTTCCCTTTGATAGTTTTTCTGGTTCAGTATATTACAAAATGAAGACAAAATGTAGGTGCCCCTAGAAGACCCAAAGAGGTTTCGGGTAGTGATGACATTTAGTCGTGGTGAAGATTTAAGCCCTCTAGAGGTAACAAAAATCTTTCATCACAGACATCAGATGTACCACTTCGGCTATATCTTGAAAACATAACCAGCAAAGTAGCAACATTTCTCATATTCTTCGTAATGTTTGTTTACAGGGTTGCAGTGAAGAAACTGCGTTGTTGCGCCAAGAGCATACTCTTCCCATGATGAGGCCCGAGAGGCTTCAAGAAGTGGATGCATATCTCACGTTGGATAAGATGGAGAAGATGATCCATTCATTTGCAATGCCTGCTGAGGATTTTCCACCTACGACTCCTCAAGCATTTTCTGACATTTTCTCCAAAAGTGTACTAGAGCGTTTGGTTAATCTATGGCATTTTCATAAGAACACTGTTGGCATCCATAAATAACACATGCACTTCAATTCCTCCTCTTTTTTTTTAAATTTTATTTAAAATTTAAATTAGCAATGTTTCTTTCCTTGGGTGTCAGTAATGAGGTAGAAAATTGTATTGTGTAATCTTAGTGAAATGAAGGTTTTGTCTTCTTTTTTTCGAACTTATTACGAAAATGACTCACTTTTGAAAGTATTTACCAATCTAATCCACTTTCGAAAGTATTTACCAGAATGACCTACTCGGTCTTTGAAAGACCGGGTTTAGTTAAAACTAACTCGGTTTTTCAAAGACCGAGTGTTAGAACTCGAAAAATCCAAGACTAACACTCGGTCTTTGAAAAACCAAGTTAGTTTTAACTAAACTCGGTTTTTCAAATACCGAGTGGGATGGTTTGGGAATTAAAAAAAAGTAGGGCAGTTTGGGAAAAAATTCCTCTTATAGCATTGCTCTTTAACCGATTATGTATAAGATTCAGTGCTCTAAAATGATACTTGCGTTGCATCCATATGCTGACATCTTTCTAAATAAACCAATCAAATTTGTAGAATTTAACTCTCTATGCTTGTGATGAATCAGGTTACCTGTATCAGATGCTTTTTTATTATATACTAGATTTGCCCGTGGGCACGTGCCTACGACACGTCTTCGGAACGATACAACATATGAAAGTCTTGTAAATAGTAAAATAACAATTATGTAGCTCAAGTTTGAATAGTAAAACAATAATTAGTTGTAAATAAAAGTCCATGTTTCCATTAGTATATGTTGAAAAATAATTACAAATGGGGGTGTAAATTCCAACTTCTTAGAACTTTGAGTGTGGAAAATGATGAAATTTTACTGTTGATGAGATATTTGTTATTTTCAATATAACATGAGCAATAAAAAAATGCGTTAAAAATTTGAAAATTTACAAACCTGAAATATGAAAATATAAATTTCTGAGTAAATAGATATATATATAGAGAGAGAGAAATAAATAAATAAATAAATAAATGAGTTATTTTGGGATTTAAATTTGAGTTTTGGGGGGACTTTTGGACGGGAAAATATGTTTTGTGAGGTTAGATCTGGACCATTGATTTCAACCCTATTAAAGGTGAGCACTTGATAGCTTTCTTTGTGTTTTATTATATAGATTATTTCCTCTTTAGTGGTGCTGAAGAATCTTTTCTGGTATATTCCATCTTATTGTCAGCTTGTAATTGCATTGAAATTCCTGTTTACATCATCCCGGCCGTCTACCTAAAATGCAGTGATGTCTCTTACCCACGGGAATTCCTGGCCGTATCTTCTACAAAGAAATAAAAAGTATCCTTTTAGAAAAAAGATAAAATGGTTTGCTAAATTTGTCATTTTACCATATTTTGGCAAAATAAGAGCCACACCGATTTGCTATTTTACCATTTAAGAAACTTTTGTGAATTCTCAAAATATAGGAGATGAAATATATCCATAATCTTTTGTTTAAATAGGATCGGATGAAACAAGTTCTCCCGTCCCATTCTTTTTTTATTTTTTTTGGAAAAAAATTATTGGACGGAACATGTTGTTTCATTCAAAAAAAATTTAAAAATTAAAAAAGTTAAGAAATGAAAAAATTAAGAAATGGGAAAGACAACATGTCCCATTTGTGAGAAAATTTCACTTTCAAAGGCCACTAATCACCCACTAAGGCCACTAATCACTTGCTTTATTAATTTAAATATGGTTGAGTGTTAATTTAATTATTAATTAATTCACTTGATGCGGTTTATTTTTGGGAGGCGTGTGGATGCACCAGGTGTGAGTTCTTATTCGATTTGTATTGGTGGAGGATGCTCCTGTGCGGACGACCCTCAGCCGGGCGAACGGTACGGACGTAGGCGAGAGTGAGGTGGAGGCTGGATGCTCGGCTCAAATCGGGAGGCTCGGATCCGAGGTCTCGTGTACCTGCAGACGGTCTAGGAACACCGGGGTTGGTCCCGGTGGCAGACCCTCCGACGATCTAGTCAGCTACTGAGAGAGAGTAACAGTAACTAGGATTTGAGTGGGAAAAGATCGATTACCTGCATAAGGGGTAGGGGTCTGGTATTTATAGGAGAAGCCAACTGGGTCTGGACCCATTTGGGGTCAGGTCTGGACCCGGTTGCCCGTGGGGCTGAAGCAGTGGAAATCCGAACGGTATAGGGCTGATGTGGCAGAGGCCCGGGCAGTTTCCTGGCTGACGTGGCAGAGGTCTGGGCAGTTTCCAGGCTAACGTGGTAGAGGTCCGAACGGTTTTCCGACGTTGACGTGGCTAATCCGGATGACCCGGAGGTGCACATTTCCTGAGGGGATCCTGTGGCCCAGGAGGGGCCACGTCATCTGACCCATATCACAAGCCCCACACTCCTGGAGGGCTAGGTGAACCAGCCATGTAGGAGTGGTCCTTCGCCTCTGTAGGAAAGCAGGGTGGAGAGTGCGGTGAGAAAGTAGGATCTGCTACTTCTAGAAGAGGTCAGGGGGTAGGAGGAAGGGATCCCTTATTGGAGTTTGCACAGGATGCTAAGCATAGAAGAGTCAGAGCGACGCTTGCCGAGCCTTAGGGTCGGCAGACGAGCCTTGGGAGTCGGCGGACGATCCTCTCGCTAGTTGGAAGAGCGAGGGGACGCCGAGGTCTGTCCGATTGAAGCTTGGTTTGCCGAGTGTCTGGGGTCAGTAGAGGAGCTCCGAGGGTCGGCAGACGATCCTCTCGCTAGTTGGAAGAGCGAGGGGACGTCAAGGTCTGTCCGATCGAAGCTCAGTTTGCCGAGCATCTGGGGTCAGTAGAGGAGCTCTGAGGGTTGGCAGACGATCCTCTCGCTAGTTGGAAGAGCGAGGGGATGTCGAGGTCTGTCCGATTGAAGCTCGGTTTGCCGAGTGTCTGGGGTCGGTAGAGGAGCTCCGAGGGTCGGCAGACGATCCTCTCGCTAGTTGGAAGAGCGAGGGGACGTCGAGGTCTGTCGAATTGAAGCTCGGTTTGCCGAGCGTCTGGGGTCGGTAGAGGAGCTCCGAGGGTCGACAGACGATCCTCTCGCTAGTTGGAAGAGCGAGGGGACGTCGAGGTCTGTCGGATTGAATCTCGGTTTGCCGAGCGTCTGGGGTTGGTAGAGGAGCTCCGAGGGTTGGCGGAAGAGCTAAGGGTCGGCAGACGATCCTCTCGCTAGTTGGAAGAGTGAGGGGACGTCGAGGTCTGTCAGGTTAGAGCTCGGTTTGCCGAGCGTTCGGGGTCGGCAGACGAGCCCCCCGCTTGATGGACAGAGGAGGGTTTTTGGGGCTCGTGATGCCATCCGAGCTCCGAGCCCCTTGTGAATCGAGGAGGGTTCTTGGGGCTCGCAGTGTCATCCGAGCTCCGAGCCCCCTGTTGAATAGAGGAGGGTGCTTGGGGCTCGCGGTGTCATCCGAGCTCCGAGCCCCTTGTGAATCGAGGAGGGTGCTCGGGGCTCGCGGTGTCATCCGAGCTCCGAGCCCCCTGTTGAATAGAGGAGGGTGTTTGGGGCTCGCGGTGTCATCCGAGCTCCGAGCCCCCTGTTGAATATAGGAGGGTGCTTGGGGCTCGCGGTGTCATCCGAGCTCCATGCCCCCTGTGAATAGGGGATGGCTTTGGGGCTCGCGCTTTCATTCGAGGTCCGAGCCCCTGTACTTTGGTAGCAGCGACTGAATGATTTCATTTTATTTAATGCTTTTAGGAGTAGAAGTCTTGACGGTTGGCATTGGTAACCGGTCTCCGAGCCTACCGCGAGATGTGGGATGATGTTTGCGGTTCGCGATGTCATCCGAGCGTCGACCCTTCTGTGAATTTAGAAGAGAAATTTGTGGCTTGCGATGCCATCCGAGCTCCGAGCTTCCTGAATAATAGAGAAGGGAGTTGTGGCTCGCGATGCCATCCGATCATCGACCCTTCTGTGAAATAGAAGAGGAATTTGTGGCTCGCGATGTCATCCGAGCTCCGAGCTTCCTCAATAATAGAGAAAGGAGTTGTGGCTCGCGATGCCATCTGAGCATCGACCCTTTTGTAAAATAGAAGAGGAATTTGTGGCTCGCGATGCCATCCGAGCTTCGAGCTTCCTGAATAATAGAAAAGGGAGTCGTGGCTCGCGATGCCATTCGAGCATCGACCCTTCTGTGAAATAAAAGGAGAATTTGTGGCTCGTGATGCCACCCGAGCGTCGACCCTTCTTAACTTGCCGAAAAAAGTTTATTTGTTGGAAAAAAGGCCTGGGGGTAGTTTGGTAACTTTGCGCCTTATGCTGACGTCATGAGCGCAAGAATCAAAGCAACTTCAGATCTTTGCGGCCGTTAGATCTTGATGATTTAAGATCCAACGATCAGATCTAATTGCGGAAATCGAGGAGTCGCTTTCTCCTTATAAATCTCCCCCCTCCTCACTCTTTCTTCATTTCTTTACTCACTTTCCAATTTTTCAAGAACAGGACCTTACTTGCCGTCAGCGACTTTTTCCGGTGATTTGCGCGGATAACACTTCAGGTTAGTATTTCTGCTTAGTAATGTCGCGCACTTAGTCCGGATCCGAGGCTAGCTCATCGGGTCGCTCTGCAAAGGAATCCGAGTCAGAGACATCTTCGTCCCTTAGTAAATATAAGGTCAAGGAGGAGGTCTTGACAGACCTCGGGTCGGATCGTGGTGATAATGTAGCCTTCGTAGTGTCGCCGCTGAGATCCCGAAGGCCGGGGAAGGAGCTTGTGGATGAGGGCGAAGAGGAGGAGGGATAGGAAGAAGGGGATGACGAGGGTGACGAGGATGAGGAGGATCTGGAGGATCAGGATGCTGAAGTTGAGGAGAGAGACGAGGAGGATCAGGATCCCGAGGGTGAGGACGAGGATGAGGAGGATCAGGATCCCGAGGGTGAGGACGAGGACGAGGAGGATCAGGATCCCGATGGTCAGGGCTCTCAAGGAGGTGTTGGCGAAGGCACAGCAGGAGGGTCGGTCGGGGTAAGAGATGACCTTCCGCCTCTTCTGCCTTTGTCGACACCGTCTCCAGAAAGGAAGGCTCGTCCTCGTCGGAAGAAGAGGAAGCTAAGTATTCCGGACAGCCCTCCTCCTCCGGATGAATATGCTCCTAGACCGGGGCTCGAGTTTCCCCCGGTCTCCTTTAAGAATCCGGGGTCGATCAGGATGTATCCTGATGATATCAAGGATATCGGCCCCGTTCCTCATGTGCCGGGCGAAGAGGGCCGTGTGAAGATTCGGATGGACGGCATCCCGTGCATCCTGAAGGCGGATTATCTTCACATCCTGGGGGTTGCTTACTTCATTCCTCGAGAGTTTTAATTCTTCATTCCGAGCCCCGACGTTCAACCCACCACAGCTCTCGCACCGGGATACTGCATCTTTCCTGAGGATGCCTTTGTCTCGGGGCTGAGGTTGCCACTGCACCCCTTTGTCAAGAGGGTCTTAAATTGGGCGAAGTTATGTCCAATGCAGTATGGCCCAAACTCTTGGAAACACTTGATTTGTTTCATTCTGAAGTGCCAAGAGAAGGGCGTGAAGCTGAGGTTGACCTATTTCCGAGCCATTTTAGGGATCAGCTCGCTCGGTGATCAGGAAGGGATATTTTACTTCTCGCCCAAGCCGCATAAGAAGGTGGTGCACGACCATCCGGATTCCATCAAGGGGCGGAAGGAGAAATATTTTGTGGTCCAGAGCGAGAGGTCTTGGGGGATCCCGACCTCGTGGAATTTCTTCAAGCCCAACCACAAACCTCCGAAGCACAGTGACTTGACGGAAAAGGAGTGGAAGAAGGTTGAGAAGATCGTAGGGGGGCACAGCATTGCGTGGCCCCGAGTGACGGAGCTACACTTGGCCCGGGCCGGACTGAGCCCAGCCAACCCAAGTATGTTTCGTTCTGAATTTTTGCATCTTTCTGCCTTCGTGTTAACGTTAGCCCTTCTTCTTTCATTTTTGCAGGGATGACGTCCAAGCAAGTGGATGACAGGCATGCCTTGTTAGCCGTCGCCGAGAAGGCGAGAGCGGAGAAGAGGAAAAAGCCGGAACAGGAGAAGCTGGCTGCCCAAACTGGGGGGTCCGGTAAGGGACCAGCCCCGATAGCCGGGGAGCCTTCTCCCGCGAAGAAGGCTAAGAAGGATCACCCCTATAATCCAAGGGCATCTCGGGATGCGGGGGGCAGTTTGGGCAAGACTGTCGAAGCCCCAGGGAAGAGGCTTCCCCCACCTCGTCCCACTGCCGAGCAGATGGTGGGGCAACAGGGGCTGCGGCCCTTTGCTCCCGACTGGTCAATCATCCAGAGGGACTCTCTTCTTGACGGCCCCTTGTCATGGAGTTCCTCAGGAAGGCCGCCACCGAGTGGGATTTCATGGCGCTGGCATCGCAGACGGTCAACCAGGCCTTTATGCGCTAGTCTCAGGCATCGGTCTCGGTGAGTGCTTGAGACTTCGTATTTCTTTCTGGTTTTGAACTTGGTGAAATTTTTTCCTGACCTTTTCTTTTTCGGACAGGTGATGATTCATGGGCAGCACTTTCAAAAGTGCTTGGAGAGGGAGGTCATGGTGGAGAGGAGGAATGCGGATAAGTATCTTCGCGAGCTAAACAAGGTGACTGACGACCTGAAGGAGGCTCAGAGCATGATGGCCGTCCACGAGGCCCAGATGGCCTCGATCTTCAAGCATCATCAGAAGGACACCGATCGTCTTAAGGAAAAGATCGAAGAGGAGGCGGAGAAGGGGCGGAAGGCCTTGGCGAGGATGGAGGGTGCGTCGGCGGAGGCCCTGATCATGGTGCAGGACGAAGCCTACGACCAGGCCAAGGAGCACTTCCAGAGGATCTACCCGGAGCAGAACGTGGATCATCTCCACTATGGTTGGTAGCCGGACCTTTCACCGACCCCCGGTGGCGAGGATATGGGGGGCGGCCATGCTGACGATGAGGTGTCACCCTCCCCTCAAGCGTAGATTAGGCCTTTCTTTCTTTCTTTTTCTTTTTTGACTGTATACGCCTCATGCGGACTGGCCACTGCGATTTTGTACCCTTTTTGAAAGTAATGAAATATAGCTTTTTTGGCCGAGGCTTCATGACTTGTGCATTTTCTCGCTCTCCTTGTGATTGCTTGTTTTCGTCTTTTGATAGACGCACGAGGTCTTCGGGGCCGACCTTGTTTCCGCCGAGGGATCCTTGGTTCGAGCAGGGAGGGAGGCTATGGAGGTAGCTCTGGCTCGCCAGTGAAAACAGGCTCAGGACCGAGCAGCTGCCGTAAACTACTTCACGAACAAGTCTAGGGAGCTCGGTCTGGAGGTGGCTTGTCTGAAGAAAGCCATAGCCGACCGCAACTGGTGGGTAATCGAGATGGACTGGTCCATCTCGGATGCCTCGAGCGGGCGATCGGCTTCGGAGTCTTTCCTTCGCGAGGCCGTTATTGAGAAAGAGTTAGAGATCCAAAGGATGAAGCTGGTGTTGGGCGCGGGTTTGATCGAGGAGGCGAGCAACTCAACTCCGGGACGGTCTCCGACATTTTTATTGGAAGCAGCCCAGCCTGAAGATGCGGAAAGCTCAGTGGCAGGAGTCTCTTCCCTGGTCGGTTCGGCCGAGCATGAGAGGAGACCCGAAGGGAGCGCCGAGTTTGAGTTTTAAGCCGAGTGCGAGTGAGTTGTAAGTTGTTCTTTGTATTCGTACCGACATTCATTGAGTTGTAAGCAATGAGTAATAATAAGAACATTTGATTTTCTGAACCTTGATAGTCTCGGTTGCCGGGGATGGTTGCCGAGCTTGTTGCACAGGAGGTAGCCGCCGAGGCAACTTGTCGCAATGGGCGCATATGTCGCGGTGTTTCGCCTTTTGATGGGTCATTAATGGTGACGTTTTGCCTCCCCATGAGCATTTATGGTGACATTTCGCCTTTCGCCGTTTCGCATTTCCAGACGCAATAACTGCGCGCCTCAGGGGCTATATAATCCCCACTCCCCCTTGTTGGTTGTTAAGAAGTGAGAGTGACTGATCTGTCGCTCGACTTGGGTGCCTGCTGAAGGCGGGCACCCCAAAGTTAATACTTTTCCGAGGGCTCTGGATTGGAGGCACACCAATCACCCTCGAACAATTCAGGGTTTGGGTCTTGAGGGCCGTAAGACCCCGGGTTGTTCGTTGGTGAGTGGTGGGCCGACCGATTGGTTCGGAGGTTCGGTGGCTCCCCTGTCATCCTCAAACAGTTCGGGGTTTTGGCTTGTAAAAGCGGTAAACCCCGAGTTGTTCGCGGGTGAGAGGAGGGTCAACCAATCGACTCAAATTTCGGGGCGTCTGCCGAAGGCGGACGCTCTAAACCTTAATGAAAAATTTTCTTGAAGCATTCGTGGGGGTAGGTCATCGCCGAGCGTATGAGTCGAGATGCTTTGAAGAAAGCCTCGGCCTTGCTCGAGGTCGACGACGAGCCCTCGCACCTGTTCTCAGGAAGACGGTACGGGTGTAGCTGGCGGTTGCCGCCTCGTGCATAGGTTGATGGGCTTGAAGAAGCCCAAACCATGCTAGGAACAGGTGCCGAGCCCCCACACCGGGGAGAAAGCCAGTAGCAGGTGTAGCCGAGGGTCGTCGCCGAGCGTTAAGGTCGAGATGCTTTGAAGAAAGTCCTGGCTTTGCTCGAGGTCGATGCCGAGCTCCCACACTTGTTCTCAGGAAGACGGCACGGGTGTAGCTGATAGTTGTCACCTCGTGCATAGGTTGATGGGCTTGAAGAAGCCCAAACCATGCTAGGGACAGGTGTCGAGCCCCCACACCGGTGAGAAAGCCAGTAGCAGGCGTAGCCGAGGGTCATCACCGAGCGTTAAGGTCGAGGTGCTTTGAAGAAAGCCCCGGTCTTGCTCGTGTCTACGCTGAGCTCCCGTACTTGTTCTCAGAAAGACGGCACGGGTGTAGCTGGCGGTTGTCGCCTCGTGCATAGATTGATGGGCTTGAAGAAGCCCAAACCATGCTAGGGACAGGTGCCGAGCCCCCACACCGATAAGAAAGCCAATAGCAGGCGTAGCTGAAGGTCGTCGCTGAGCGTTAAGGTCGAGATACTTTGAAGAAAGCCCCAGCCTTACTCGAGGTCGACGCCGAGCTCCTGCACTTGTTCTCAGAAAGATGGCACGGGTGTAACTGGTGGTTGTCGCCTCGTGCATAGGTTGATAGGCTTGAAGAAGCCCAAACCATGCTAGGGACATGTGTCGAGCCCCCATACCGGTGGGAAAGCCATTAGCAGGCGTAGCTGAAGGTCATCGCCGAGTGTTAAGGTCGAGGTGTTTTGAAGAAAGTCCCGACCTTGCTCGAGGTCGACGCCGAGTTCCGCACTTGTTCTCAGGAAGATGTGTAAGTGAAGCTTTTCTGGCTCGCGATGCTATCCGAGCACCGAGCCTCAAGCTTGTAAGGAAAGCTTTTCTGGCTCGCGATGCTATCTGAGCGCCGAGCCCCAAGCTTGTAAGGAAAGCTTTTCTGGCTCGAGATGCTATCCGAGCACCGAGCCCCAAGCTTGTAAGGAAAGCTTTTCTGGCTCGAGATGCTATCCGAGTGTCGGGCCTCAAGCTTGTAAGGGAAGCTTTTGTGGCTCTTGATGCTATCCGAATGTCGAACCCCAAGCTTGTAAAGGAAGCTTTTGTGGCTCGCGATACTATCCGAGCGCCGAGCTGTGTTCTCTTAATGGTAATCAATAAGAAGCCAAAAACTTGTTTTAAGAAAGCTGGCATATTTACAACATCTTGAAATTTTACAAAAGACAAGGCACGACGTGCTGATTACATTCTTCATAATTTACATGAGATGGAGGCTAGTCCTCTCCTCCTAGGAACTTGATGAGGTGCTCCGCATTACAGGGCCTATTGATGGCCTTGCCCTCTGAGTTGGTAAGGTGGTAAGTCCCTGGGCGTACAACTTCCGACACTCTGTAGGGGCCCTCCCAATTTGGGGCCAATTTCCTTTTCTGCCCGGGGTTGGATACCGCCAGCTTTCGGAGAACGAGGTCTCCGAGTTTGATGTCAGTGGGGCGCACCTTCTTGTTGTAGAACCTTTCAATCCTTTGTTGGTAGATGCTTCTTCTAATGGCGGAATTCTCCCTGACCTCGTCTATGAGGTCCAGGTCGGCTCGCAACTGTTCAGAGTTACTTGCCTCATCGAAAGCCATGATCCGAGGTGAAGGGATCCCGATCTCCGAGGGAATGACGGCCTCCGTGCCGTATGTTAGATTGAAAGGCGATTCTCCTGTAGGGATTCTCTTTGTTGTCCGGTGGGCCTAGAGAACGCTTGGCAGCTCGTCGACCCATAACCCCTTAGAAGAGTTATCAAGTCGTTTCTTGAGGCCGTTGAGAATTTGGCGGTTCGCGTTCTCGGCCTGACCATTTGACTGGGGATGGCATACCGAGGAGAAGCGCTGCTAGATCCCGAGATCTTCGCAGAACTTTCGGAAATGCTTACCCGCAAACTGAGTCCCATTGTCCGTGATGAGCACATGTGGGATCCCGAACCGACAGACGATGTGTTTCCAGAAAAACTGTTAGGTCTGTTGCTCGATGATCGTTGCTAACGGCTCTGCCTCAATCCACTTAGTGAAGTAGTCAATTGCCACTGTGAGAAACTTCCTTTGGCCCTTTGTCTTCGGAAATGGGCCTACTAGATCCATCCCCTACATTGTAAAGGGGGTCGGACTGGCCATGGAATGGATATTTGCTTACGGAGCCCTCTTCACGGGGGAGAACCGTTGACAGGGACCGCACTTCTTCACTATGGCGAGGGGGTCTTGCAGCATAGTGGGCTAGTAGTACCCGTGATTCAATGCCTTTCGTGCTAGCGATCGGCTTCCCATGTGGCATCCGCCAATCCCCTCGTGCAGCTCCATGAGGGCGTACTTTGCTTCATCAGGGGCCAGGCAGCAGAGGTAGGGTCTCCTGTCTGTTGTTGTGTAGGACCTTTTGAAGAGGGTTGCGTTGATTATGACGAACCTTTCTGAGCGGACCCTAATCCGCCTTGCTTCGGCCCGGTTTTTGGGGAGCTCTCCCTTGATTAGAAATTTTTTGATAAGAGTGGTCCAGTCGTCGGGAGGAGCTCCGTCTTCAATGCACAGAGCCTCAGGGAAGTTTGTGCTTGGCTTCAGCAGGACTTCAATCAGGACGGTTCGGTCGAGGCCTCCAAAGGATGAGGAAGCTAACTTTGACAGGGCATTGGCTTGGGCATTCTGCTCCCTGGGGATCCTTAAGACGGTCGACACGTCGAAGGACGTTAATAGCCGTTGGACCACGGCCAGGTATCTGATCATCCGATCGTCACGGGCCTCGTACTCCCCCGAGATCTGGTTGACCACAAGCTGGAAGTCGCTAAAGTTTTTGATCTGTCTGGCACCGACCTGATAAGCCAGGGTGAGCCCGGCGATCATGGCCTCGTACTCGGCCTCGTTGTTAGAGACCGGAAAGTTGAGGCGAAGGCAGTATTGAAGGAGAAAACCGTCTGGCCCCCGCAGAATGATGCCCGCACCACTCCCTGCTTCGCAAGAGGAACCGTCGACGTAAACTTCCCATGTCTGGTCGGCTTCCTTGCTTGTCGGCTGCTCGGAGATTGTGCATTCTGTGATGAACTCGGCGAGGGCCTGCCCTTTGATGGTCATCCTTGGCTGGTAGCCGATGTCGTACGGACTGAGCTCGATCGACCACTTGACTAGTCGCCCCGAGCTCTCTGGCTTATAGAGCACCGCCTTCAAGGGTTGATCCGTGAGTACCTAGACCGAATGTGCCTGAAAATATGGACGGAGCTTTCGCACGGCCATGACCAAGGCGTATGCAACTTTCTCCATCCTGGGATATCTGGTCTCGGCATCGAGCAAGACCTTGCTCACATAGTACAGGGGCTTTTGGACCCCTTCCTCTTCTCGAACGAGGACAGCACTGAGCACGTTCTCCGAAGCCGAAAGGTAGAGCCAGAGTGGCTCACCTGGTTCGGGCTTGTTGAGGAGAGGAAGGTTGGTGAGGTACTCTTTTAATTGGGCGAAGGCCCCCAGTTGCTGAGTACCCCATTCGAACCCTCCGGTTCTGCACAGCACTTTAAAGAACGGAAGGGACTTCTCTCCAGACTTGGAGAGGAAACGACCGATGGTCGCCAGTCTTTCCGTTAGTCTCTGGACTTCTTTGATGTTCCTGGGAGGGGCCATGTCTATTATGGCCTGGATTTTTCGGGGTTCGCCTCGATGCCGCACTGACTGACGATGAAACCGAGGAACTTTCCCGAGGAGATGCCGAATGGACACTTCGCCGGATTGAGCCTCATGTTGTGGGTTCGAAGTACCCCAAAGGTCTCTTCCAGGTCGGCGATGTGATTCTGTCCCTATTGGCTTTTGACGAGCATGTCATCGACGTACACCTCCATGTTACGCCCGATTTGAGCTTTGAAGACTCGGTTAACAAGCCTCTGGTAAGTGGTACCGGCATTCTTCAGCCCGAAGGGCATAACCCGGTAGCAGTATAGTCCTCGGTCTGTGACGAAAGACGTCTTGACGATGTCGGGAGGAAACATCCGGATCTAGTTATAGCCTGAAAAGGCATCCATGAAGGATAAGAGCTCGTGACCCGATGTGGCGTTGATAAGAGCATCGATGCTGGGGAGGGGGAACGGATCCTTGGGGCATGCCTTGTTGAGGTTGGTGAAATCTATGCAGACCTCCAGCTCCCGCTCACCTTCTTGACCATGACGACGTTCGTCAGCCACTCAGGTAGCTGACCTCTTGTACGAAATGCATAGACAAGAGCTTGTCTACTTCCGCGTTCACCGCCTGCTGTCGCTCTGGAGCGAACTTACACCGCTTTTGGACAACCGGCTTCGACCTGGGGATCACGCTGAGTTTGTGCATGATGAGATCCTCGGAGATACCAGGCATGTCAGAGGGTTTCCAGGCAAAGAGGTCGACATTGCGGCGAATACAGCCGATCAGGGTGGACTTGAGGTCGGGCGTGAGGGAGCAGCTCACTCGGAAGTGCTTTGACGCATCCCCTGTCTCGAATGAGACATCTTCTAGGTCATCTGCCGGTTCTAGTTATGGCTGGGTCCTCTCTGGCTCTAGTTCGAGGGCATCGAGGGGAAATACACCGCTCCCGGTGGCCGTCATGTAGCACGAGCGTGCTGCTTCTTAATTTCCTCAGACAACTCCGACACCAGTGTTGGTAGGGAACTTCATCTTCTGGTGGTCGGCCAAGAGAACCGCCTGGAGCTAGCAGAGCCCGGGGCGATCGAGTATGGCATTGTAGGCTGCCTTGACGTTCACAACCATGAAGTCCATGGACTCGATCCTTCTGTTTGGGGTCGTACTCGCTGTAACGTTTAAAGTGACGATCCCCTCTATTGTCACTGGGACGCTGGAGAATCTGTGCGAGGTGTATCTGGCCGGCTTTAACTTATCACGGGAGACCTTCAAGTTCTCGAATGCTTCCAGGAACAGGATGTTGACCGAGCTCCCGTTGTCCATGAGGATTCGCCAGGCCTCGAAGTTTGCCATGCTGAGGCTGATGACGAGTGCGTCACAATGAGGGAGCTGGACTCCCTCCAGGTCCTCCCCTGAGAAGGAGACAGGGAGTTGCTGGACCTGGGGGGAGAGAGGGTCCTGGACGGTATTGACATCCCAGACGAACGCCTTGCAGGAAGTGTTGGTTTCCCATCCCATGGGTCCTCCATGGAGGCAATGCAGGATTGCCTGACCCTCGGGCTCCTCGGGTTCCGAATCCCGCTCGGGGCGCTGTCGGAGTGCTCAAGGAGGAGGGGGATCCCTTCTATTTCTGGTATCCCTCTGTTCCCGGATGCCTTCTCTTTTGAATTCTTGGAGGTACCCTCGTTGGATGAGGGCCTCAATTTCGTCCTTCAGGGCACGATAATGATCTGTGTCGTGCCCGTTGTCCCGGTGGAAGCGGCAGTAGAACCGCTGATCCCTCTTCTTGCTGGTGTTATTGGACGGTCGAGGGGGGTACTGCACGAGATCCCTGTCTTCGATTGCCAGGAGAATGGTGGACACGTTCTGTGTCAGAGGGGTGTATCTCTCGAAGCGAGGGACCGGCGGAACCTTCTTCGTGGCGCCCCCGTCTCGTGGAGCTTTCTTCGCCGGCTCGACCTCGTTGGCCTTGCGCTTCCCCTTCCTGGGAATTTCTTTCGAGTCCTCTGGATTCAGAGCCTCTTCAGCCCGGATGTACTTTTCGACCCTATTGAGGAGGTCGGGGAAATCTATCGGGGGCCTCTTCGCCAGGGAGGCCTTCAGCTGTCCGTGGTGGACGTTGTGCCAGAATGCTGCCGAGGCGACCCCTGGGTTGAAGGAGGAGACCGATCTCGCCTCAGTGGTGAATCTTCGGACGAACACCCGGAGCGACTCTCCTTCCTTCTGTCGGAGGCCAAGTAGGGACGTACTTGTCCTTTCGGCCTTTCGGCTTGTCACAAAGTGGGCGAGGAAGTTGGCCTCCAATTGGTCGAAGGAATGAATGGAGCTGGGGGTGAGCTTCGAGAACTATTCCCGAGCCGGACCCCGGAGTGTGGCAGGGAAGGCGCGGCATAGGAGGGGATCTGATGCGCTGTGAATCATCATGAGGGTTTTGAAGCCCTCCATGTGATCAGCAGGATCGCAATCCCCATCATAAGTCTCGAATTGAGGTGGGCGGAAGTTCCGGGGTACTTCTGCCCGCAAAATGGTGGTGGAAAAAGGAGGTTGGATGGGCCTATATCCTTGGGCCGGTCTCGGCCCGCCATCCCCGAAGTGGTCGATGCGGTCCTCCATTTCTTGGAGGCGCTTCAAGATTTCATCGTCATACTCCAACTGGATTGTCGGGACGCAAGACACGCTGGCCTCGACATCCGACCGGGAGTGAGAGCGGCGGACGTCTTCATCAACGGGGGTTCCCCGGATGGCCTCCATGATCTCTTTCAGGAAGTCTTGAAACTCCTGGTGGGTGACTGGGGCTCGCTCGGCTCGGTTTTGTTGAGCCGGTGGGCGCCGGCCGACGCGGCTGAGTGCCGGCCCTCGCCTTTGGGACGGAGGTTTGGGATGGTTCGGGGCCGAGTTGGAAGCGGCCCCTCCCCTAGACCGGCTGGCCTGTCGATTCTGGATTACCCCCCGCAGGTCAGGCTGGACTGGTCGGGAGGCACCCAGTTGGAGTCTGTGACTGACCCCCGGGTTGTTGGATGCCTGAGCGTCAGTGCCGACGCCCTGTGGAGGCATGTCCTGCCGACGCGCTGAGGTAACAGCTCTCATGGCTTTGGGCGCCATGTGAGCTCGGGTTGACGAGGTACCGTTGATGGCTGAGCTCGGGTCGGCGTCTGCAATAGAAGTTTCCCACAGACGGCGCCAACCTGATGCGGATTGTTTTTGGGAGGCGTGTGGATGCATCAGGTGTGAGTTCTTACTCGATTTATATTGGTGGAGGAAGCTACTGTGCGGATGACCCTCAGTCGGGTGAACGGTATGGAAGTAGACGGGAGTGAGGTGGAGGTTGGATGCTCGGCTCGGATCCGAGGTCTCGTGTGCCTGCAGACGGTCTAGGAACACGGGGGTTGGTCCCGGTGGCAGACCCTCCGACGATCTAGTCAGCTACTGAGAGAGAGTAACAGTAACTAGGGTTTGAGTGGGAAAAGATCGATTACCTGAAAAGGGGTAGGGGTCTGGTATTTATAGGAGAAGCCAACCGGGTCTGGACCCGTTTGGGGCCGGGTCTGGACCCGGTTGCCCGTGGAGCTGAAGCGGTGGAAACCCGAGAGGTATAGGGCTGACGAGGCAGAGGCCCGGGCAATTTTCAGGCTGACGTGGCAGAGGTCCGGGCGGTTTTCCGACGCTGACGTGGCTGATCCGGATGACCCGGAGGTGCACGTTTCGTGAGGGGATCCTGTGGCCTAGGAGGGATTATGTCATCCGACCCATATCATCATTAATGATATTTTAATAATTAATATAGTTTTAATTGTGCTTAAAATTACAAAAATATCTCTCAGACGGAACCACGATAAACACCTTTTTTTTAAATTTTTTTTTTTTTAAAAATTATGGTAAATGACCATTCCAACAAAAGGCTATTTTGTCACTTTACCATATTTGAAGAACAACCATTATGGGCTCTTAGCAGACTTTTTTTTTTCTTTTTCTCAGAAAGTTAGAATGTCCTGGACAATAGAAGATAAAACACCTCCATCAAAATAATAATACACACCACACACCTAATAGACAGTATTAGAGCAGTTGGAGAAAAGATGACCCACATTAGCTTCTAAAAATATATTATTGTTGCATAATTAATTTTATAAATTGTAAAATTATTGTTCAGTGCCTGAAATAATTTGTACTTCCATTGTTAGTACGATTGGATTGGTCCAGGTTTGACGCCGTCAAACCGACAATAACATACACTCCCAAAAAGATTGGGTATAATTATGAAGTCATTTATCTGATGAATGTCGTATGGTTTTCATAATAGAGAGGATTATGACGATAACAATCATTCCGTATCAAGCATTTCCTAATCCTGGTTTCTATGCTCATAAATTATTTTCATTTGGATCCTTTTCCAGTAAGTGTGTATATATATATATATAATTTTTACTGGAGTGTCCGATATGCAGGGCCTAACCATTCATCGTTCATATATCAATTTAGTGAAACATGTTGTGTACATTATTCTCTAATGTAGAGAAGATCCGAAACACCCAAGTTTGTTGTTGAAATGCACAAATTGATGATGATGTATCACTCGATGAAAGATTATTGTGAAAATGATTCACTGTTAATTGTTATCCAACATGTGATTCTTGATTATTCTTTATGATTCTTACAAAAACAACTAACCACCACAAATATTTTCTTAAAAAAAATAATATAAGATGAGGTCTTTCCACGTTTTCCTTATATATATAGTAGAAGGTTTTGCATGGAGCAAGATTTAATTATTATTTTTTCAGTTGTTTCTAATTGAACTCCTCTAAATGTTTTTTTTTAAAAAGAAATTGTTTAAGAGAGAATAGTATAATAAAAAAGCACTTTCCACTTTTTATGGCTAATCAATGATTAATTTCTGTCTCAGATAAGTTGTTTTTCTGTGACTGTAAAATGATCTATTAACAGATGCAAAAGCGTATAACATACAAACAAATCAAGAATGTTATCGTAATACGATCATAATACAAACAAATCAAGAATTTTATCATCATAGGATCGTAACTTAAAACCGAAGCATAGAAACCAATAATATACTCATGGAATTGATTCTTTTGGATCCACTTTATACCCTGACTTGCAACCAACGACAACTTGTAATTAATTAACCCAGCAAATATCTCATGCTTATGACCACATGACAAGTCTACAAACTACACGATCCCATCCACAAGCCCAATTATTAATTACTACTAATAACCGGATCCAAACCTGCACCCATTACTTTAATCAGACCCGACGCACCCTCCCACAAACCCCATCCGCAATACCCAACCAAACCAAGGTCCTCTCTGCAAAATCCCCCCCCCCCCCCCCCCCCCCGCGGGGGTATAAAATTCGCCCCATCCTCTTCTTTGACAAGTGGAAGTTATTTTCAAAAAAAATAAAAAAATAAAAAAATTACAGTGACAATGAAGGAGATCGTGGTCGGATCGGAGATCGGAAGAAGAGAGGGATCTCCGGCGTCGACGTCTCCGTCGACGCCGCCACCGGCTCTGGTGGAGCGCTTGAAGGACTACGGCCAAGAAGACGCCTTCGCCTTTTGGGACGAGCTCTCATCCGAAGAGCGCGACCTCCTCGTTAAGGACATTCAGGTAAATTCCGATCGCAACCCCTAATTTCAATTTGGTTTCAGTTAGATCTGTTCTTGAATTGGTTTCGATCGAAACAAGCTTCCTTGGTAAAGTGAAAGTATTTACTTGATGCATGCCTCGATATGAGTAATTGCACTGATTTGTTTGTGGTAATTTTGGTGATTAGAACTTGGATCTTGCGAGGGTGGATAGGATTATTCGATGTTCGCTTGGATCTCAAGGTAATTTTTTTAGTAGTAGGGTGGGTAAGGTTGCAACTTTTGAGCTGCACAAACTTTACTTCACAACCAGATTTGGCACTGTTTGTACCGCATTGTGTGAATTCTTAGATGTACAAGGATGGGTTGAGATTGTGACACACTTGTGGAGGGAAGTTTGTGCACAAATCATTACTCATAGGCAATTTTGCAATTTACCCCCTTTAAGTAACCTGTATTTGTTATTAGGTTCCTTCATCCAATTTAAGTGTGTTAATTGAAAATTTGGCATGTTTGAGAATTTTTGGTTAAGAATTGAAGTACTTATAGTTACTTGAGAAGTGATAGCATGCTATTCCAAATGCAACTTCAATTGCAACTCTCTCACATGATCTATGCATAAATTTTAAAGGGAAAAATAAAAACGTAGTTAGTTGGGACCACTTACTTTTTGTAAGTGGACCAATCATATGAAAGTTGCAAACGGAGTTGCACATAGTGAGTGGCATGTATCATTTCTCTAGTTACTTAGCTATCCAGAGACTGCTCAAACAAGATTGTGTCCCTCTTAAATTGGTTAGCTTGGTAAATATTTTGAACGGGATATTTTAATTCGAAACTGTTGCAACTAGGGTGTTTAAATTGGTGGTCTAATATGATATACCAATAAGTGGGGAACCTTATAACAAGTACATGTGGAGTAAGGGGATCATATGTATAAGAAAGGATTTTTTATCTTTTATTTATTTATTTGGGGGGGAGGATAGAAAATAAAAATTTTCCAGTTGAATTTTAAGTATCATTTTGTTCTAATGAAGTCATGATATATTTATTTTTGCATGTGGTATTTGTATTAAAATCAGGCCTTCCATTGCCTTCAATTGAACCGGTGCCGGAGGCTAGTGTCTCAACTGCAGAAGAGAGAACTCCTGAAGCAAGAGAGAGGTGGTGGAAAAGAGGGCTGAAGGCTATCTCAGAAGGCAAGTTAGCAGTCGTGCTTTTGTCAGGGGGACAGGTACACTATTCTTTAATGGCACAAGTACATGAATGTGTTGAATTTTTGAAAATTTCATAAATCAGAGTTAGGTGATAAAGTATCGGGGTCGATTTTTATTGAAAGAAGGATGCATATATATTAGATGATGGAAATTACAACTGCTACAAATGATAAACTTTCTTATAAGATGAAGCAGATGCTTATCAAATATATATATTTTAATATTTTTTTCTGCTCAAGTAAAGTTATGGGCTTAAATGAAACTGTTTGCAGCACCAAAATCAGGACCAGAGGTTTCTTTTTCTTTTATGTACTATTTCAAAATATTTTGAATTGATTGGTCGTACATGTTTAATGTTTTATGGAAAGACAGAGAGAGATTCATTTACTTTTGCAGAGGTTGCTATATGTAGGGTAGCTATATAATATTAAAGAATGCTAATAGATTCAAATCTAATGCAACTGATCCCATGTGGACAACTCCGTTTTGGAGATATTGATGTTATTAAGACTTGAATGAAAGAGGAAATGCAGTTCAAATCATATAGTTTTTAATATATGCATCCCAGACGGATAGTATGTAGGATACAGAGGTCAACACTGGTGAGTACTTCACAGCAGCCTAGTGCTGAAGATACTTACCCTGTGTTGTCTCTGTGCTTGGATCCCATACTAGAAGGTTAAATCAATATGATATTTTTTTACACTTGTTGATTGGTTCAATTGTCTTAACAAAAATTTTGATTTAGTGTAGAAACTCTTTGATGTAAACTTAACCCTAAGTAGAGAATTTTCCAAAACTATTAAAAGATTAAGTTTACCAACATGTATTGTCGATTAAGTTAGAAATTAAAACTAGTAATTGGTTTGATGGATTTTCAGGAAATAAAATAAGTTTAACAAGCCCAATTAAAGATTTACGTCTAACAATCAACAATTATACTTAATCGTTCTTAGCATGTAAGAAATGCAATAATAATTTGTCCTCTAATTAGCAGGAAAAAGCACACTCTCAATATTTGCGGACGAAAATAAATCGAATAATATTCTAGAGACGATAGATAGTATCACAAATAAATGGAGTGGAAAGAGATTACCAGGTTCGAAGAAAGTTGCGCTGGCGAGGCATCGAGGAGGAGGCATCACTGTTGGGCAGGAGGTGGCGGCTGCAGATGGTGGCAAAGGCAGCAGGCGAGGAGGAGCCGTCAGGAAGTCGACGGGAAGAGGAGGAGGGCAGCGGCCTGTGGTGGTACCGGGGTCGATTTCAAGTGTGGTGGAGGTCGGTTGAAGGGAGAGGGAGATGGTCGGGTCTGATGTGAGGTTGGTTGGAGGGTGAGGGAAGGCGGCGAAGGAGTTGGGGGTGATGGCATCGTGGTGGAAGAGGGGCTGCTGGGGTTTGGATGGAAAGGGTGGTGGTGGTCGGTGATGAGAGAGAAGTCGGGGTAGCTGGCGACTGTCGACAGAGGCAGCAAGGGTTTCTATGGGTTCGGAGGCAAGAAGAGAAGAAAGGGGATGGCAGCTAAAAGAAAGGGGTTGGTTTTTGGGGTTTTGGATAGAGGATTTGGGGATTTGGGGATTTGGGGTGTAGTTGAGGGCTTCTCACAAATCCTAATCTTCTCTCAACTGTCTCACACAAAAAGAGGGATAAAGAGCAAAACTCAATCACAATAATTTTAATCAATTAAAACCATTATTATTTTCATTAATCTAGAAGCCTATATATAGGCTCAGTACAAATCTTTAAAATATTCTAATACAGAAAACAAAGGTTGCAAATTGCAAAACTACTACATATGGCTAAAATTGCCAAAAACAAATATGAATGTTGAAATAAGAATACTAGGCTAATAGAATAACCATCTTAAACGATGCTTGTGCCAGTGATGTCGAAGGGACGCCTCAGGCGGCACATCGAGCGCAAGGCGCAGGCTAAATGGATGGGTGCACCTCAAGCCTCAGTTGAAGCGCACCCCTTGTTCGAAGCGTTGGTGAGGCGCGCGCCTCAGCTCCTTGCACCTCAGCACGCCTCGACGAAAGGCGTGCCTCAACATCGTTTTTTTCCTTGTTTTTTTTCTCTTGTTGATTATTTAAAGTATTCTTTCTTTTTTAGTTTTGAGTCTTTTGATATGTTTTATGTTTTTTTCTTTTTTATTATTTATAATATTCTTTCTTTTTTAGTTTTGAGTCTTTTGATAGGTTTTATATTTGTATTCTTTTTTATTATTTAAATTATTCTTTTTTTTAGTATTTTTGCTTTTTTAGTTATGCAATGTTTTTGCTTTAGTGCTTTATTAGGCTATTTGGATGAAACTTACTGTAATAATTAATTGTTGAATACTTGAATATATCTAATATTTAATTGTAATAAATTAATTGTTAAATGTACAAAAATTATAACTTACACAGTTACCATTTACAAATTACACTTACACGGTACACTTACAAGTTACACCTACAAAATACACTCGCATTGTAGTTTTACAAAATAACACATTGAATCACTTCTTCTTTTGGGCAAGAAAATAAACTGCGCAAATCTTTCCATTACCGATTAATCTCAATTATCTGCGTGAAGACAAAAATATACATTTATTAGCAAATAGATACAATTATTAAATATGCGACAATTAAAATTTAAGACAAAATATACATTTCTGGTTATAGCATTTTAGATTCATTTTCAGATTTGCTTCTCATTGGTACTAACTTGTAAATATATTTGTATCGTGTTTGTGCAAATTCTAATATTAACGACCGAACAGGTACGTCTTCCATACCTTACTTTTTAAGTATATGGTGCTTGTATGATATATTTTGTTTCTATGATGTTATCTTGTTTATATAATGTAATTAATAAATTTTAAAACCCCAAAAAGTAATAGTGCACCTCGGTTAACTGAGGCTTGCGCCTCAAATTGCGCCGTACGCCTCATGCTTTTTATAGGGAATTAAAATTACTTGTGCCTTACACCTTCGACTACATTGGTCTGCATTGGTAGAAGTGCCCGAATTGTCTCGAACTGATGTCCTCATCATTCTCTCCAGGTGGGAGAGAGCTCAACACAGTCAAGTCAAAACCAGTCCTTCTGTCATTGCTCTCCAAAGGGTCTGGATCCAAGTGTTGGTGCTCTTTACGATCAATCCAAGTATCCTCCGACTCCGGCTTGTTTTTCTATCTTGCCAAATACCTATGAATACCACCGTTTCTAGTAAAGATTATCTGATCATCTAAAATATTATTTAATTTTTCTGTTGGTGGGTAAGTAGTATCAAGTAGTGGGGGAAATATGAGAGTCTTACTAGTAGGTTTAGGGTAGGCTCATCTATGAGAGGATTTATAGGATTAAATTCTGAGCCTTCATAGGATATTAGATTCTCAATATTGAAAGTCTTACTTATGCCAAAATCTTCATGATGGTCAATGACATAGGCATTATCATTGATTTTATGCAGAATTTTAAATGGACCTGAGCACGTGAATTCAATTTCTTAACGGATCCAGCTGAAAACCGATCTGGACGAATCCGAACCATCACTTCATCACCCACATTAAAAGTTTTAAAATTTCTTCTAGTATTTGTCCTTAACTTGTAGTTAAAATTATTCTCATTAATTTTCTTAAAAATTTCTCTATGCAAGTCCTGAATGCGGGATGCAAATGTAGATGCAGACTCTGAGACTTTATGATATTCTAAGATCTATGGGTTGCCTAGGATGATAACCATGCACAACTTCATGTGGACTCATGTCGGTAGTTCTATTCTTAGATGTATTGTAGGTAAATTCAGCAACAGTGAATTTCAAGTCCCAACTTCCTAAGTTCTCCCCCATAAGAGTACACAAGAGATTGCCAAGACTTCAATTGACAACCTCGGTCTGTCTATCAGTCTCTGGGTGGAAGACTGAAAAGAACTTTAATTTCGTGTCCATCTTGTGCCATAAGGTCTTCCAAAAGTAACTCGTAAATTTCACATTCCTATCGGACACAATAGTTTTTGGCAACCCATGTGACTTCACAATATTATTGAAGAAGATTTGAGCTACGCGAGATGCGTCGAAAGTTTTCGAACATGGAAGGATGTTGGCCATTTTAGATCAACGGTCCACGATGAAAAGAATGAAATCGTGTTTCGTTTGTGTTTTCGATAAGCCTAACACGAAATCCATGCTGACATCTTTCCAAGGGCAACTGGGAATAGATAAAGGAGTATACATGCTGTGTTCTGTTTTTGTTGTTTGGCGAGTTGACAAGTATGACACTCATTAACAAGACTCGCAACGTCTTTCTTTAGTTTAGGCGAGTAAAATATATGTTCCACAACATCAATGGTCTTTTTATGTCCAAAGTGTCCAGCAAGGTCACCAACGTGCAATTTCCAAACAAGACTCTCGTACTGATGTACTAGGAATACACATTTTGGAGCGATAGAAGAGATAATCATCTTTCAGGAAATAATCCTCTATCACTCGAGAGATGCCATCCTTCAAAGAGGTGTAGATCTCATAAAAATCTGGGCAGGAGGCATACTCATCTTTTAATCTCTTAAAACCAATAATTTCGGTACACATTGTAGATAAGATCACGTGACAACGACTTAGCGCATTCGCGGCCTTATTGTCAATCACTTTCTTATGCCTAATGGTAACGAATATTCTTGTAGGAACTCTACCCATCGAGCATATCTCAGATTCAACTTTTGTTGAGAGTTAAGGAACTCAAGGCCTCATGGTCTGAGAAAATAACGAATTCTTGCGACAGGAGGTAATATCGTCAATAGTGAAGTGTCTGAATTACTGCATAGAATTTCTTGTCATAAGTGGAGTATTTTTATTTTGCTTCATTCAGCTTTTCACTGAAATAGGCAATAGGATGTCTCTCTTGACTGAGTACTCCACCTATACCAATACCATAGGCATCATATGTTACTTCGAAGACTTTAGTAAAATTAGGCAACCTTATGACAGGTGTCTGAGTCATTCTTTTTTTGTTATCTTCAAAGGCTTTCGTGGCTGTTTCGACCTGACAAACTCACCTTTCTTCAAACAGTCGGTTATCGAAGTCATGATTGTGCTAAATCCTTGCACAAACTGACAATAGAAGGTGGCAAGATCATGAAAACTCCGCACTTTACGAATGTTGCGGGGCTCAGGCCATTCAGTAATAGCTCGTGTCTTTTCTGGGTCAGCGAATACTCCTCTAGCAGAAACAATAAATCCCAGAAAGATAGTCTTATCGGAGAGGGAGGTACATTTGGTAGGATTAGCATAAAGCCGTCTCTTCCTCAAAACATCGCAGACCTGTCTCAAATGGTCAAGATGCTACCTAACGGATTAGCTGCAAAGAAGAATATCATCAAAGTATACCACAAGAAACTTGCTCATAAAGGGACTGAGTACTTGCGTCATGATTCTCATAATGTGCTCGGGGCATTTGTGATTTCAAATGGCATGACTATCCATTCGTACATGCCATCCTTCATCTTGATGGCGGTTTTCATTCATCACCAGGACGAACACATATTTGGTCGAAACCACTCTTAAGGTCAATCTTAGAAAAGATTATGGCACCAAACATCATATTCAACATGTCATCCAAACGGAGAATGAGAAAACGGTATTTCACCGTGATTTTGTTTATGGCACGGCTATCTACACACATACGTCAGGTTCCATTTTCTTTGGCATCAATAGAGCAGGGACTGCGCAAGGACTTAAGGTTTCTCTGATGAATCCCTTTGTCAATAACTCATCAACTTGCCTTTTCTACTCAACATGTTCTGTCGGATTCATCTGATAGTTTGACAAGTTTGGAAGACTCGCTCCCGGAATCCGATCAATAGCGTGGTGGATGTCACGTAGCGGGGGTAACTGGTTGGGAAGGTCAGCAAGGAACACATCTGCAAATTCTTAAAGGACAAGAGTAACTTTATGATGGATGAGTGACTTAGGATCTTTAGGGACTTCTCTCGCTGAGAATTGTCATCCCTTTGTCAATCTCTTTCGTGAGTTTCTTTTCACCCATATATGCTACTTTCTTGCCTTTTCTCGAGAGAGTTGGAGTTTTCACAGACGAATTATTTTGGGGTTTCACGGGTATAAGCTTTATCTTTAATTCGTCATGTTGAAACACACATTGGTTGGAATGGCCATATATTGTCACATAGTGGTCGTATAATCAAGGTCTCCCTAAAATTACTTGACCCACATCTATTTAGCACATCACACTAAATTTGTTCCTTGTAGGCTTTGAAGTCTACAAGGACCAAACATTGCTGTGTTACTTGCACTGTTTTAAATTTCTTCCGATACGGCCGAAATTTTAGCAGAAATTTTGTTTCGGCTAGCTTGCAGATACGAAATCACATATTTTATACTCTATATCGTTTTGGACTGAAATGTGTTGATTTCAACCGAAATTACCAAAAAATCGGTCGAAATATTGCCGAAATTGGCGAAATATCAGCCAAAATAGACACAAATGTTGTTGTGAATATATTAAAAAAATTGTTTTACTTTTTGCATATATGTCTTTCAATATAGGACCTTAAGCTAAAATAATGTGAGGATTTCGTATCGCTATTGTTTGTATATATGCAAAATCAAGTTAGTTTATTAACTAATACATTTTTTCTAATCAATGCAAATTCATTTTAGTTATATACTTATATTACATTCTCTTCTATATTATTGTTAAATTATGCAAAGATTTACCGTAATTGATTCATGTCATTAGTTACATTATGCAATGTTTTATATAATAAATGACATGTAGGACATAATATCTTATTTAGTAACAAAAAAAATATTTATTGAGTATAGAAAATAAGCATCCGATATGATCACATTTCTCCAAGATCTCCTTTGATATATCCGATCCGAGACGAAACACCCCTTACCAAGACGAGTCCGAAATCCGAGATTTAAAACCATGGTTACTTGGAGGGCTATTGCATCAATCCAAGATACTTTGTATGGGTGTGGATGGGGTTCAACTTTAAGTTTAGTCTTGGCTAGGACTGCTGAAGCGACAACGTTAACACAACTCCCACTGTCAACAATCACTTTATAGTTTTTGCCACCTATTGTCGTGAAGGTGTGAAATATAGCAGTTTCTTCCAATCATCTTTTTCTTTTGGTTGGGACAAAGCACATCTGACTACATTTAAAAGAGGTAATTGGATTAGCCGAATACAGTTGATATACTGGTTATCCTCTTCTTCGCCGAAGTCATCGCTTTCATTAGGTTTATAGGAAAACTCATTGTCGGAATCGTCAGTAATGACAGCGGTACCTTCTACTATATTGATCCTATGGGGCTGGGACAGTTGTTAGCAATATGGCCGTATCCCTTGCATCTTTATCACTTAGTGAGAGGATCAATCTTAGAGTAGTCTCTGTTAATGTTCTTACCCTTGTTGTCATTCCTGGGTGGATAAGAACTTGAATTAGGCTTGCTGGGGCAAGATTTATTGGGGTACTGAGAAGGGGAGGACTTAGGCCTAGAGGATCAATGGAGGTCATGCTAGAAGAATGATCTCTCGAATCACTGGACTTGTAGTAAGAACTTGCTTTAAGGAAATCCATATCGAGGACAAGGGCATAAGCCGCTGCCAAGGAGTCCACATTTCTATGAATTAGCTTGTTCCTAAGATCAGCTCATAGTCCAGCTCTGAACCTAGAGAGTGTTTGTTCTTCGCTATCTTTACCTAATGCATTGCACCGAATGAGGAAGTCATAGAACTTATCCACATACTCTTGGGTGAATTTGCTTCCCTGATAGAGTTATTCCACGAATCAAGCATTCGGGTGTAGAATGATAAGAACACTTCTCTCAGTGAGCTTCTCTTTCATGGCCTCCCAAGTGGCTATAGGTCTCAGGCCTTGGCTTTTGCGAGCGTGTTCAAGATTGGTCCAATATTGTTGAGCTTTACCAGTCAATTTCATCGTGATAAATTTAGCCTTCAGGGCTTTGTTCATGTCAAACTATATGAAGTAGTGGTCCATGACACGGATCCAATAAAGATAAGCTTGGGGTTCCATATGACTTTCAAAGTGGGGAAGTCAGCCTTAATATTCTTCTTATATTGTTCGTCAGGGTCACGATCTCGACGTCAGCCGTCACGATCATTCCCTTGAGGGTTCTGACAATGAAGCTCGTGGGCAATATATTGGTTCAATTCCACTTGCTCAAGCTTCTGATTAATATTAGCAAGAGTTGCTTGAATGGCAGCAGGATAGTGGAAATGTTAGAGTTGTCCATCTCAGTTCGAGGAGGGGCTGCTGATTTCTAGAATTTCTGATTGGGTAGTTTGGGAGGGATAAGAAAGGCTCTTTAGGATTTGTGATGATGCTGCGAAAACGCTTCACGAAAAAAGGAAAACTAGGGGTCGTGTGCTTGCTGAAATTTGGGAAAACATGACTTAAATGTACCTAAAATGATTTTTTTAATGAACTAAAAGTGCTCAATGCAAATAATTCATAAATGAATGCATAAATTATGACTAAATAATGCAAGAACTAGGATTTTTAAAACCTTCGCTCTGATACCAAAATGATGTAAACTTAATCCTAAGTAGAGAATTTCCAAGAATATTAAAAGATTAAGTTTACCAACATGTAGTGCTGATTAAGTTAGAAATTAAAACCAGTAATTCTTTTGATGGATTTTCCAAGAAATGAAATAAGTTTAACAAGCTCAATTAAAGATTCCCGTCTAACAATCAACAATTTTATTTAATCATTCTTAGCATGTAAGAAATGCAATAATGATCTGTACTCTAAGTAGCAGGTAAAAGCACGCACTTTCAATATTTGTGGACGACAAATAAATCAAATAATATTCTAAAGCTATAGATAGTATCACAAATAAATGGAGGAGTGGAAAGAGATTACGGGCTCGAAGAAAGTTGCTCTAGTGCTCGGGGTGGCTACAGTGGCAAGGCAACGAGGAGGAGGCGTCGCTGTTGGGCAGGAGGTGGCAACTGTAGATGGTGGCATAGGCGGCGACTGAGGAGGAGCCATCAGGAAGTCAACGGGAAGATGAGGAAGGTAGCAGCCTGTGGTGGTGCCGGGTTCGATTTCAAGTGTGGTGGAGATCAGTTGAAGGGAAAGGGAGATGGTCGGGGTTGATGGTGGGTTGATCGGAGGGTGAGGGAAGGCAGCGAGGGAGTTGGGGGTGATGGCATCGGTGGTGGAAGAGGGGTTGTTGGGGTTTGGATGGAGAGGGTGGTGGCGGTCGGTGATGAGAGAGAGGTCAGGGTAGCTGGCGGCCGTCGACGGAGGCAGCAAGGGTTTCGATGGGAAGAGAAGAAGATGAGAGAGAGGGGGGTGGCGGCTAAAAGAAGGGGGTTAGGGTTTAGGGTGTAGTTTAGGGCTTCTCGCAAATCATATTCTTCTCTCAATTGTCTCACACAGAAAGAGAGATCAAGAGCAAAACCCATTCACAGTAATTTTAATCAATCAAAAGCATTATTCTTTTCATTAATCTGGAGGCCTATATATAGGCTCAAAACAAATTTCAATATAAATTTTCAAAATATTGTAATGCAGAAAATAAAGGTTGCAAATTGCAAAACTACTTAAAATTGCCAAAAACAAATATAAATATTGAAATAAGAATACTAGGCTAATAGAACAGCCATCCTAGATGATGCCTGCGCTGATAGAGGTGCCAAAATCGTCTCGAACCGATGTCCTCATCACTCTTTGCCCTAGTAATTTTGTTCTGCCGCAGCATACATAACTAGTTTGGCTCAGTTTAATATGTCATGCTCATAGTTAGTGATCATGGATTTGATACAAAGAATAGATAGAACTTGTTAGCATGTAACACGTGAATATACATGTAATGCACTTATTTATTATGGTTATTCCTTCCCCCTCATGCATCCCTCCGTTTTATTTTCCTACCATCGGCTTAACGTAGTCATTTTTCATTGACATAGAATACTAATTCATGGTTCTTGTTGTGTCTGGAATGTGATACAGGGCACACGACTTGGGAGTTCAGATCCCAAGGGTTGTTTTAGTAAGTAACTAATCTGTACGTAAATGTTCTTTTTTAATATGTTTGAACTAGAGTTTATGTTTTATTAAAAATGATGCATGAAATTATCTCTTCCTTTTGTATACTTTTATCTTGGTAAACAGTAGTATGAACAGAAATAACATACATGTTAGCATTATATTCTGTGCGTGCATTACCAGAGTATTAATATATTAGTGTTATTTTTAATTCTGATCATTGTTAGGTCGTTTTGAGTAGTGTGATTCCTATCACCAAAGGCTTCAACCTATTCTTATTGGAGTGTAACAAGGATCAAACATGCAAGAAGTGGGGAAACAAAAGGACAACCAATGAAGTGTACACAACCGCATAATTCCAATAGACTCTTAATCAAGGTTATTTTCCTGCCCAACAGTAAGCATATAAAGCTTCAGGGAGGTCTAGATTTTATTAGTTAACCACTTACTTGGTTTAAATAGTTAATGAAAACAAATTATGCATGCACCACATGTAGGCAATTAAGCTAGTCGGCTGGAGTGGTGGATTTGTACAGTGCAGTTTGAGTGTAGTGGATTGAACCCAATTTAGAAGGTATACCGATATGCATGATTGGTTTAGGCTAATGATGACCTATATATAGTAGTTACGGTCAAATTTCCTTGAAGATGGTGAAGAGAGGAGAATCTCAAGGTTGTACCCTCGGAGTGTGAGAGGTCATACACAAAAGAGTCTGTTTGTAATTCCTAAAATGGAAGTTAATGGTGAAATGTATCCTTCTCTGTGGAGCTGGAACCTCTGAAAGATACCACATTCTTCTTTCATTATTAGTATACTTTCAATTTTTAGTTTGTATGAGTTGTTCTGCAGTCATATCCATTACATTTGTATAGAAGTTGATGATGTTAAATCGGGTTTAAGCATTCAAGCTCATCAAGATTGAGCTTAAAGAGCTGCGAAGTTGTTGAGGATGATAATTTATTTGACCTCAATCAATAGAGTCCAGGGGCGCCATATGGAGAAATAAAAAGAAGGTATTTTTGCTATCAGGTCCCTCAAATAATGTGTATTTCTATTGTCCTCCACATCCCAGTAATTGCTGTTGAGTTCCCGAATTTGAATTAACCAGTTTAGTCCCTCTAGTTAGGTAAGTTTTTAAAATTTTGTATTCTTTTAACGGGAACAACTATATTTCTCTTTTATTTACTTCCCCAACCCCCAACAATAACAAATGCGCTTAGAGGGGGGAAATCCATAAATAAGGTTCCTCCCCCTATCAACATATTCTTCTATTCTCTCCTTCCCTTCCTCCTTCGTTAGCAAATCTCGTCGTATCTCTCTCCATTTCTATGTCCCTTGTTCTTCGCCATTTTTCTCGCTCACTTTCCTCCCTTAAAATTGCAGGTTTCTTTTTTTACTTTATTTTGTGAATAAGGGAGAACCTAAGGTCACCATTGGAGTTCACCTTTCTGTGGATGTTGAGAAGGGTGAATCTAGGGCTTCAAAGGGAGAGTTTAAATTTGCGAGGGTTTTTGAGCGGTTCGTCGTTCAATAGATTTTGTCTAGCACTGTCACATTTACCCGATACCCGGATCCGACCCGGACCTGGCATTGGACCGGAACCGACCCGATCTATACGGGTCCGGGTCCGGGTCCGGGTCCTAAAGTAAGGCCCGATGCACTTTCGGATCCCTTTCGGGTTCGGGTCCGGGTCCGCTCAAAATAGAACTGACCCGGATCCGGACCTGGACCCGTTAAAAAATACCCCCAAACATATAGAATTCGAATAATATGGTTATAGGAATATACATATAAAAGTAATTGTTGAAGATAGATGTGTAAATATAATATTAATTCATGTACTTAAGTGCAAAAATTGTTAGAATCGTAGAGTATCGGGTGCAAAAATACTTAAGTGCAAATATTTATTCTCTACTACCGGACCCGACGGGTAATTTTTTTTTACTCGGACCCAGACCCTGTAGCGCCCCGATTTCCATATAACTGGGAAACCGTGACACATGCCAAGATCTTTCCTTCAATTAGTCACGATACACAAAATACTGAAAATTTAAAACTTTTTATTCAACACAGAGTTACTACGCAGTAATTACAAATATCAGTTTGTAATACCAACTGTAGCGCCTGCCCTTTTTCCTTTTTGACTCCAAACTCAATTCTTCCAATTTCTATATCACTTTAACCATAACCTAAGATAGTTGTGTTTCAGGGAAAATTTCGGCAGAGTCTCCCCTGTAATTTCTACCCCGAAACACAAAAAGCTTACAGAATTCTGCTCTAAATTCCGTAGCTCACATCACAGGCAATAATATCACGGGCTCCCCAGGCCAAAATGAGCATCATCACACAGGCAATATATATATATGCTCTGGGGGCCAAACTCATAACGGTTTGTCAATTATCAATTAAAAACCATAAATCCTTTTGAAAACGTAGTAAGTTTTTAGAAAATAACTTGTAAAAGCTTACCACAGCGCCCGGTACTCCACAACGAGATGGGCACGGGTCCAAACCATATCATGCCACTCCACACTCTACTTTCCATCGTCATCCACCTACTTATACATCAGAAATACAATTTAGAGCATAAAATCTTTACTATTTACAATTAATCCATAACAACAATAGTAAGGTGAAGCTCCACTCCACCGGAACCTGAACCTATACCTCACCTCTGTACCGCTGAGGACCTGTAACAGTAGGGGCCTAGGGTATTCCAAAGACCCCCTAACCCCCCAAACACTAAGGGGTTAGCCATTTCTGGTGTGAGTACAATATATTAATAAGCAAATAAATTAAACTTATAAGTAAAACAGAATGAACTTACGAATACCAAGGTAAACCTGAACATGTAAATGTCATATACAGAAATTCACATCAAATACTCACTGCATCACCTCCTGTATGCGTATCCATACCTGCTCACAAACATTCGTAACTCTAATTTGGAAAATCATTTCCAAATTAGTCGCTTAAGGCCCATCACTTTACGCCTTATGCAAATCTTCCTATAGCTTTATTTTTTTCCATAAAGCTTTACAATCACAAGCACTCTATTTTCACATAACTGCATCTTATTTACCATTCATTTGCAATTACATACTCGCGACGTAAATTCCTTCGCGATCTCATATCACATAACATCATTTTCATTCATTTCTTACGACATATATCATCACGTCTCGCAATACATCACTTCCACACTCATACTTCATCTTAAATGGAAAATAAGCGGGTATCCTAATTTTCTAGTGTTTGTGTATGCCATGACCTGAGTCTAATGCAACAATACAGAATATAGAACAGATGCACTTAATCTAATGTCAGCAAGATTCTGGATGCACATGCATCCCATACTACATGTGACCCAGGTCAAGCCAACATATTTAGTCTAATGCAAGCGAGACTTTGAAAATGTATGCATCCCATACTACATACTTTCCAAAATCAAGCCGTTGTCTCCAAGTTTAGGGATTCGAACCCTCGCTACGCAATGCATTCTAATTCGGTCCACTTCCTGTTCCCGATAGATCGTGGCAATGAGGTTGCAGTCAACGGTCCCACCGTTCTGCAGTCAACAGCTGTGACGAACTTAAAGATATACAGTCCCACCGTATGGCAGCTAACGGTCCCACCATTCTGCAGTTAGCAGCCGTGACGAATTTAAAGATATACGGTCCCACCGTATGGCAGACAACGGTCCCACCGTTCTGCAGTCAATAGCCGTGACGAGAAAGGTATACGGTCCCACCGTATGGCAGACAACGGTCCCACCGTTCTGCAGTCAACAGCCGTGATGATAAAGATATACGGTCCCACCGTATGGCAGACAACGGTCCCACCGTTCTGCAGTCAACAGCCGTGACGATAAATATATATACGGTCCCACCGTATGGCAGTCAACGGTCCCACCGTTCTGCAGTCAACAGCCGTGACGATAAAGATATACGGTCCCACCGTATGGCAGACAACGGTCCCACCGTTCTGCAGTCAACAGCCGTGACGATAAAGATATATGGTCCCACCGTATGGCAGACAACGGTCCCACCGTTCTGCAGTCAGCAGCCGTGACGAATTTAAAGATATACGGTCCCACCGTATGGCAGACAACGGTCCCACCGTTCTGCAGTCAATAGCCGTGACGAGAAAGGTATACGGTCCCACCGTATGGCAGACAACGGTCCCACCGTTCTGCAGTCAACAGCCGTGATGATAAAGATATACGGTCCCACCGTATGGCAGACAACGGTCCCACTGTTCTGCAGTCAACAGCCGTGACGATAAATATATATACGGTCCCACCGTATGGCAGTCAACGGTCCCACTGTTCTGCAGTCAACAGCCATGACGATAAAGATATACGGTCCCACCGTATGGCAGACAACGGTCCCACCGTTCTGCAGTCAACAGTCGTGACGATAAATATATATACGGTCCCACCGTTATAGCAGTCAACGGTCCCACCGTTCTGCAGTCAACAGCCGTGACGATAAAGATATACGGTCCCACCGTATGGCAGACAACGGTCCCACCGTTCTGCAGTCAATAGCCGTGACGATTAAGGTATACGGTCCCACCGTATAGCAGACAACGGTCCTACCGTTCTGCAGTCAACTTAAACTTGAAGTTTAGTCTAATCAACAAGTCGCTAGCTTGCTCGTCCATAACTTCCAACACACAATACAAAATTACTTGATACTATAAAATCTCATGTACTCTCAATAGTACATTCTTCTTGCACTTGCTGCACCTTTCCAATATCATAAGAGTTTTCTCACTCATCGGAAATTCTCGGTTCCGGGTCCTATGGGAAGATGGGAGTGTCTATTTTGACTTCTTAATTTGAACACCTCTTTCAGACTCTATCATTGAGTTCTCGAAAACATAAGTTCCATCAGGGGTACAAACAGAGAGACTGATTTTCTCAACCGATAATACTTTAACTAAGATTGGGTCCGTTCCATCTTTGGAAAATCATAACTCTCAACCTATAAACTGGAATTACAAAACTCCAGATGGGTTAGAAAGCTATGACTCCCTACTACGACTCTCTAGTTGGTCAATTTCCCAAATTCTTAACCATTTTATTGCAAGAATTTCACAACTTACCCTCATAAGCATGCTTCTTAACAAGCTCATATAAAAATGAGTTGTTCTTTACCATACAACTATCCTTCTTAGCATTCCACTTATCATACAATGATAATCAAAATTTTCCAAACGTTCCCACAAGCTAAGAATTCACATATACATCACAACGCCATGTATGTATATCTACACAATACATCACCATATTTGATATCGTCATATAAATATAACTCATCCCCCCATACACATATACGTTGTTCTGATACCCTTGATCCAAACACGCCTTATTCGTAACTCATACCAGCCATTCAGGTTATTATGAAATTTTTCTTAAAAACACAAAATATGTAAATAAATTTATACTCACATGTTTCTTAACACACAAGAATACATAATAAATCAACACTCACATGTTCTTCGAACCACAAAAATATATAATAAACTAACTCACCACATTTCGCGAAGGTTCGAAGCGTCACCATGCCATCCCGCATTCGAAGTCGCGAATATATCCTATCATCAATTTCAAAGAAATTAAAACTCAATCATCCAAACCAATACAAAGCTAATAACGTCATCCCAAATATCACACAAGTGTTTATTGAACGCTTGGGATATACACGTGCGATGCACGTAATAAACTAGTGCCGACGAGATTCTTAGTTCCAAACAATTACTAAATTGCCCCCAAAATATTTTAATAGCCCAACTACAATTTCTATTTCTATACGAGAATTAATTCATATCCCTATAATTCTCTTTTACAAATCCAAAACCCTAATTTACTAATAACTTACAATCTCTCTAATAATCCACTAATTTCTCACATCTACCACTTCCAACATCTCTAAATCTCTCTACCCTAATATTCATACTCAATAAAACTTAACCCAACTAAATTTTATACAAATAAATAGTTAGGGTTTTACCTTCCCGAATCCATTCGAAAATCCAACGCTACCACGATGTAGAGAATCCCTCACTTAGTCTACCCCTCACTTTAATTTGGAATTGACGAAGAAATGGAGGGGATTTGAGGTGGGGAGATCGTCGGCCGATGGGTTCGATGGGGTTCTTTTTGGGGTCGGAATGGAACGGGAAGGGAAGGAGAAGAAGAAGGAAGAAGAGAGGTGGGGGTTTCTTTCTTTTCGGCTGGGCGTGAACGGGAGAAGGAGAAGGGAGGAGGAGGGCCGGGGGGGGGGGTTTCCATCGGGTTTGGGAAGGAACAGATCGGGAGAAGGAGAAGGAGAAGGAAGGAGAAGAGAAAGGGGGGTGGTTTTAATAAGGGAATAAATAATAATAGATAAATAAATAATGTATTTAGTAAGGGATAATTGTCTATAAGCCCTCCAATCTCAAATACATTATAAATAATACAAAATACATTAAAACTACTTCGTAATAATCCATATAAAATAAAGTAGACAATAACTGATATTTCTCAATTAAAAATAATTGTTATCAGAAAATACATATTCGCGCGAAATTCTCAATCGCGCACACATTTCGATGCAAAATAGCCATATGCTATTTTTCGGGTCGTTACAGACCCGGACCCGGTTCTTTCAAGTCCAGGTCCGGGTCCAATTTTTGGACCCGTGAGGTATTAGGTCCGGGTCCGGGTAGTGGAAGACCCGACCCAATAGGACCTGATAATAGCTGTAGGTTTTGAGTGATCATATTTCCACCATACATTGTGATATAGAAGGGGAGATAGAAGGGTAAATGGTGAGAGAAAGAGTGCAAGTAAGAAAAGAGAGGTGAGAGAGGGGGGGGGGGGGCATGCACCATCCCACGGTATTGAGATTAGAGCGGAAAGTTAAAGAAATGAACTAAGTTGGTTAAAGTTATGCAAATACAAGGACCCAATAGCAAATGCTGTTATTTGGGAGGCCCGATAACAAATATAAATTATTTGAGTGACCTAATAACAGAAAACCCTAGAAATAAACGGAAGTAGGAAAAAGGAAGAGTCATGGAAGGCATTAGTGATCGGAGGCTATGGTTGTGGTATTAAATGGAAGAATAACAGGATGAAGAA
Organism: Hemerocallis citrina; assembly: GCA_017893485.1. Lineage (NCBI taxonomy): Eukaryota > Viridiplantae > Streptophyta > Magnoliopsida > Asparagales > Asphodelaceae > Hemerocallis > Hemerocallis citrina. Next base: position 63,788 of record JACEHZ010000282.1, read on the forward strand.
TGCTAATGACGATTTAAAGTTTCACTCATTATTATTAACAAGGGACCTGCTATTTAGTAATATTATTTATACTGAAAAATGAGAGAGAATATAAATTGAAACAGGTTCTTTTCTTTTCCCGTTAGCTCGTGCTGAGAATGTGTGAGGACAATCAATGTCGCAGAATCGATTTTTCCATATGCTTATTATTTATAACCGATATCTAATATTGTTGGTGAAAGTTCAAGGATGAAATATGCACATATTTTAATTAATATTTTCAATTTGATTATTCTAATTTTGATTTTAATCAATGGCTAAAAGATGCTCCATTTGACATCCATGTGTTTGAGATTTGGAGGATATAATGTGAAATTCTAAGTAGGTGCTGCCCATTTCGGATAATGTGTTGGAACTATAGACAACTGAGATAGCCTGGTTCAAACTTCGGGAGAAAGGATGATGTGTGTGTGTGTGGTGGATAATACAGTAACAAAACAAATAACTACTAGAGATGATGTGTTATTTTCATTATAACATCCTCACCAACTAATGCAAATAGTTGGGGGTGAAATAGTCGGTTCCAAATGTTATCCTTCAGTTTGTAGTGTAATCAGCACAAGAGTAAGTGTCAAATGAAGGCAGAATTTGTCTAACACCTTTAAGTTTGTTGATGTTAGTGTTAGAATACAAGTGCAATTTTCCTGAACCCTTCTACAACTTCAAAGTTTTAGCTTAGTGGAAAAGACTTTCACATGGTATTAGAGCAACCCAGATTCGAGTTCCACCAGCTACGCAATTTAAATGAGGATTAAAATATAAAAAATACCACTGCGCATTGTCCACGTTTCGGCCCACAATTTGTTGGGCATTTATCTCGTTTTTTTGGTCCATAAAAAAATAGGCTCTCAAGCTGAGGGTGTGTGTTAGAATACAAGTGCAATTTTCCTCAACCCTTCTACAACTTCGAAGTTTTAGCGTAGTGGCAGAGACTTTCCCAGTTAGCATGCAATGACTAATTGAGAAAATATCATTTATTAACATGCAAAATGTTTTAATCAGATAATAGTCCTTTAATGCTCAATATCAATGAATCAGAGTATATATCATAGACATAAGCGTAGATATATGTGCTGTTGAATAGACAAATAATCACACAAATCAAATTTGATTTCTACTTTGTTCTTTATATCTCAAAAAAATGTTTCCTTACCGTTAAACATTTGTTTTATAGACGTTTTAGCTAGCTACCATAAACATAACAACAGATGCTATAGTGATTAATGAACATATCCTGTAATTGTTATCTTAGTTGCTATTTCATTGTTGTACGCTCTTGGTACTTTATTTTCTTATATTATGGTACTAATGCATCCATTTCTATGCTATTTTTTTCAAATGAATCTGTTATTTATTTATTTATTTATTTATTTTTATTTTCAACTCTCTCGCTTTAGATATTGGACTCCCGTCTGGGAAGTCACTCTTCCAACTTCAAGCTGAACGAATTTTGTGTGTCCAAAGACTTGCAGCTCAGTCTACTGATGGTAATATCTGTTTAATACTTGACCAATCTGTACTATCTCTTATCTGTCTGTTAACTTTATCCTTGTATTTGGCATTTCAGCTGGTATTTCACCAATCCATTGGTACATAATGACTAGCCCATTTACTGATGTTGCGACCCGCAAGTTTTTTGAAAGTCACAAATATTTTGGCTTGGAAGCTGATCAAGTAAATATATGACCATCTCCTTTTCCATTTTGCAATTAGGAATTCTCTTAAGCTAACCCTTTATTTTTTATGGAGGTTACTTTTTTCCAACAAGGCACTATTCCCTGTGTTTCTGGTGATGGTAGATTTATTATGGAGACCCCGTACAAGGTATAATCTCTTCTATCATATGCATTAAAAGTCTTTATTTTCATATATTCGTGAAGGTAATAATTTGTTTTAATGGTATAAATATCAGCCAAAACCGTGGTGATACTCCCGAGTCATCTCTGTTATTTGCCTACCCACAGAATTTTTTTTATCAGCTAATACTGAAGTTAAAAGAAAGAAAATATACAAAAACGACAGTAACCAAATGAATGTTGATAGTTTAGGCTATAGAAGTTAGATCCGTGGTTTCAGAAGCCACTATTGGTATTTGGAATTGGCTGCCATTCATCGGTAATATTGGACATCTCGAGTATCAGTCAGCTAATTGCCAATCAGACATGGCCAATGCTTCTCGGTATAGATTTGATACCACACATTGAACCTTTTTGTTGTAGCTATCGCCGATGGATAGTTATAACATGTATGAGAGAGACAATATGATCAAAGTGAGTGATACAAAATATTTAAGTATAGCTATATAAATATTTAATAGCTTGAAGTTGTATATTTTTATATAATTATCTTACAACATAAGTTTTATATAAATTAACTATCTGTAGCTCTTTTTAATTAATTGTATAAACCCCCTTAAGAAGACAAAATCAAAAAAGTCTGCTCTGTAGAGGATATGCCCGATATTTGCGAGAATGCCGAAGCTGATACCAACATTAGAAGGCCGATATTAAGCACATACCGAGTTTTTCACAACGTATATTATGTACTTTTTCTCTGTTATCTCACTTCCTCAGATGAAAGGACATGAATCTCGCCCTTCAGCTCTAGGTCAATTTCTCCCTAGCATTTGTTCAAGATAATGATCCGTCAAACAACCATAGCCTGAATGCAAGATCTTTTTGCAAATCTTTTCTTCCCGAAGTAGAAGTAGAACACCATTTTCATGAGCATCTGGATGATTAGGGTTGTTTGGTTGTTTGCTCGCAGCTGGGCCAGTTGCAACTCCAGTATATGAACTTGCTGCAGTTGCAAGATGTACTTGAGTTGCAAATTTCAACTTGTGTGCATACTTTTTGCAACTAATTTTGCGATACTTGAAACCATTGCATGGTTCACCACCACTGGATGCCGCCAACCACCACCAGTGACTATCACCTACAGCTGCTCCTTACCACTATGTACCACCCACAGCCTCTGCCACCAGCTTAGGCACCATTCTTGGCAGATACTGCCTCCGGGCTCCAGCCACCATCACTAGCGAGCACCTTTTCATCACTCTTCCACTTGAAACTGCAACCAATAAATTGCAACTGCAATTTCTGCAACTATTGTTGCATGCAAAGGTAGTTTTGCATTTGTGATTCAAGCAGTCAGATGACCCCCTTCATATGTTGATACAATTGTTTGGCCTTACAACCTAGCTCATAGCCTAAGGGGTATGCTTCCTGTGATTTGGGTTTTCTTTGAACTCTCCGAGAAAGAAGACAAAATCTACTTCCTTTTCTAAAGAGAGATGCATGCCCATGACAGAAAGCTCAGCTATTTATTCAAGTTCTCGTTCCCACCACAAAATGCAATTTCTTTTTACAATGTTGATCGTAGGTGTGAAGCGTATGCCTTATAACTTACCCGATGGAAGTCAGGAAACTGGAGTTGGAAAGGCTTTGAATCTTCAATGTTTCTTGCTACCTAGCTTTACTGACATTTTAACTTGTCGATATGCTTGTTAGAATTGCAGTTTCTTGTGGAAACGATAAATTGGTAAATATGACACTAGTACCATAGTTTGTAATATGAAGTAATTTTGAGTTAAAATATTAGCTGAATGATTACTGCAATTGTTTCCTAAATTCTGTCAATTATATGATAAAATTGAAAAATAAAGTTTGTTTACCCGGTTGACCACGGTTGATAATCTTGGGACTACACATGTGCTCCTGACTCTGTAACCATTATGCCTTAAATACACTTAGAAATAATAGCACTGCTTGCCCTTTATATGGGGTTGGCATATCTTTGACATGCTTTCGCTTATAATTTGTAAGTTTGCAGTATTGACACCATAATGTTTGATTGGCTAGTTGCACAAATTAGGAACCCCAATTATCACCATTCATTTCCATAACCTTTGACTTTAATTTCATCAGTCATCATTGCCATATGTAATTGCATACATACATTCATATGTTGTGTATCAGATATCAATGTTTCATTTATTATTTCCTTTCCTTTTTCATGCTGCTCTATTATTGGATTAGTCGATGTTTGTTTGATTGTTTTAAAAAACTTTTTGTTCTTCACTTTTAAGACTTATAGAGCTTGTTTTGTAACAGGTGGCAAAAGCTCCTGATGGTAATGGCGGATTGTATTCTGGTATGAATTTGAGATATTAAGTGTAATGCAAACAGCAGCAAAATAACTTTGTTTTCTCCTTTCTTCATCTTCTTATTTGCTCGTTGATTTTCTCAGCTCTAAAATCTTCAAAGTTACTGGAAGACATGGCTATGAGAGGTGTTAGATATGTGGATTGTTATGGAGTGGACAATGTTCTGGTAAGATGTCTTGTCGTTAATGTCTCTTAACTGTATTTAATTTAGTGCACTTCTGACAACATGGGGAGCAGGTACGTGTTGCAGACCCAACTTTCCTTGGATTCTTTATTGATAAAGGTGTAGCTGCAGCAGCAAAAGTTGTAAGAAAGGTATCAATAAATTCTACATCTTCTCAAGATTATTTTGGCGTATCATAATTTAAATTGAGAAGGGTCTATGACTGTTTTCTCTAATCACTTGCACATTGTGATTGGATAGTCACTAGGTATACTACATACGTTCTTTTTGAATGATTACTATTTTGAGATAGCTATCCACACATGAGAACTTTGTCGGTCATCTCCTTGAGGTATATTTATACCACCATTTAATATTTCTCTTCAAGTCATGTACTGGAACCCCCTTTATACAGTACTTGTTCTAGTAAATTTTCCTGCAGTGGCTGATTATCTATGTGAGCTTGATTCGTTGCGAGGCCAGAGCCAGGAGGGGAGGGTGTAGACCCCCTTTAGTGACTGGGATATAGTTATTGGAACTTGTAGATTCTTAGAGCTGATTAGTGAGAAAATTGGAAAGAGATACTCAAAAACAATTTCTCCTAATTACTCTTTAACTTAGTATATTAATTTATTCTTATGTAGGTTCTGGTTAGAAGCGACTCTACTCATTACTATGTTGCACCATAAGAATATTGATGAGGACATGGTTCAAAGACGATTCGAGCATTTCTATCAGTGCAGGCATCGTCTAGGATAGTTGCTTCATTAGTTTAGTATTTTATTCAGTAATCATATTTGTTTTTTGGCAATTATAACCATATGAAGTAGTTTTACGATTAGCAACCCTTTTCTTTTATGCATTAGAATATTTTTGAGATTTTAGAATATTTTGAGATTTGTATCAAGATTTGTTTTGAGCCTATATATAGGCCTTGATATTAATGAGAAGTTATGCTATTCTTGATTTAAAAAAATATTGTGTTGAGTTATTGCTTTTCATCCCTCTTTTTGTGTGAGACAATTGAGATACAATTTTATGGTTTGTGATAAACTCTAAAATTACACTAAAATTCCCAAATTAAAAATTCCAAACCCTAATCCCCAAATCACCTATAACCCTAATCTCATCTTCTTCATCTTCCCTTTCTCTCCCGGCCGTCGACTACCACCCCGACCACTTACCACCGACACCCCCACACCCCATCGTCCCTCCTCCACCCTCGTCGCCCTCATCGACCCTGCCGCCAAACCCCGACCTCATCTCCTTCCATCGTTGTTGCCGTCGCTTCCCGACCGCGACCACCACTCCCACAACCACCCGAGATTCCCTCTGCCAGAACCTAACTCGCACCGCCTCTACCTCCTCCGTCCACCACCCTACTGCCATCCCGCTGCCAACCACCTCCGTCGACATCGGTCCCCACCACCGATTGACTGTCCTTGCTGTTTGTTGCCTCGATTCCGTAGCTGACCACCGTAGCCGCCTCCTCGCTGCTCTGCCGTTGCAGCCCCTCATCTTCATTGTACTCCCTATCTGTAATCCCGGTAAACTCTTTTCACTTCTCAAATATTTGTATTACTGCCTTATCATCTCTATTATATTATTTGATTTATTTGTCGTCCACAAATATTGAGAGTGAGCATTTCTACTTGCTAATTAAAGTACGAATCTTTATTGAATATCTTACATGCTAAGAACGATAAAGTATTATTGTTGATTAATAGGATTGAATCTTTAATGGGGCTTGTAAACTATTTTATATCTTGAAAATTCATCAAACCAATTAATAGTTATAATTTCTAACTTAATCTGCATTACGTGTTATTAAATTTAATCCTTTAAAATTCTTGGATTCTCTATTTAGGGTTAAGTTTACATCATTTTGGTATCAAGCGAAAGTTCTTAAAATCCTAGTTCTTGCATTATTTAGGCATAATTTTACATTTATTTGGGATCGTTTTAGTGTCTTTTATTTTTCTTTCTTTTTAGATCATTTCAGATTAAAAAAAAAACAAAAAAAAGAAAACAAAAAAAACTAAGGTGCATTTAGGACACGTTTTCCCAAATTTCAGCAAACACACGACCCCTAGTTTTTCACCGTTGGTGAATGCGTCTTCGCAGTACCATCACAGATCCTGAAGAGCCTTTCTTGTCCCTCTCAAACCACCCTATTAGGAATCATAGACTTCCGCACGCCCCTCCTCGAACTGAGATGGACAACTCTAATATTTTCGCTACCATTCAAGCAACTCTTGCCAATATCAATCAGAGGCTTGAGCAAGTGGAATTGAATCAAAATGTTGCTCCTGAGCTTCATCGTCAGATCCCTCAAGGGAATGATCGTGACAGCCGATGTCAATATCGTGACCCGGACGAACAATACAAAAAGTGCGTTAAGGCTGACGTTCCCTACTTTGAAGACCGTATGGAACCCCAAGCTTATCTCGATTGGATCCGTATCATGGACCACTACTTCTTGTGGTTTGACATGAGCGAAAGCCTTGAATGTCAAATTTGCCACAATAAAATTAACTGGGAAGGTTCAACAATACTGGATCAATCTTGAACATGTCCACAGAGGCCATGAAAAAGAAGCTCACTGAGAGATATGTGCCCGTATCTTTCCACACCCGAATACTTGATTCGTGGAATAAACTCTATCTGGGAAGCAAATCCACCCAAGACTGTGGATAAGTTCGATAACTTCCTCATTCGGTGCAATGCTTTAGGTAAAGGGGGCGAAGAACAAACTATCTTTAGGTTCAGAGCTGGATTACGAGCCGATCTGAGCAACGAGCTAATTCATAAAAACATGGACTCAGCTTATGCCCTTGTCCTCGATATGAATTCTTTTAAAGCAAGTTTCCATTATAAATGCAGCGATTCGAGGGATCATTCCTCTAGAATGACTTCCACCGACCCCTCTAGGTCTAAGCCCCTCTCTTCTCAGCATCCCAACAAGTCTTACCCAAGCAAGCCTACTTTGAATTTCTATCCACTTAGAAATGACAATAAGGGTAAGAATACCGAAAAAGACTACTCTAGGTTGAGCTTCTCACTAAGTGCTATAAATATAAGGGATACGGCTATGTTGTTGGCAACTATCCCAGCCCCAGTAGGAGCAATATAGTAGAGGGTACCGTTGTCATCGCTAATAATTCCGACAATGAGTTTTCCTATGAGCCTATTGAAAGCGATGACTTCAGCGAAGAAGAGGATGACCAGTATCTCCATTGTATTTGGTCGATCCAATCACCTTACTTGAATGTAGTCTGATGTGCTTTGTCCCAGCCAAAAGAAGAAGATTGGAAGCGCATTGCTATATTTCACACATTTACAACGATAAGTGGCAAAAATTGCAAGGTGATTGTTGACAGTGGGAGCTGTGTCAATGCTGTCTTTTCTGCGGTCTTAGCTAAAATCGGATTTAAAGCTGAACCCCATCCACGCCCATACAAGGTATTTTGGATTGATGCGATAGCCCTCCAAGTAACACATCGATGTTTGGTCCCTGTGGACTTCAAAGCTTACAAAGAGCGAATTTAGTGCGATGTGCTCAAAATGGATGTGGGTCAAGTCATTTAAGGGAGACCTTGATTATACGACCACGATGTGACCATATATGGTCGATCCAACCAATGTGTGTTCCTGCAACACGGACTAAAAATAAAGCTCATACCTGTGAGACCACAAACTGGTCCGGCTGAAACAACACCAGCTCCCTCGAGAAAGAGCAAGGAAGCAACGTATATGGGTGAAATGGAACTCACGAAAGAAATTGATAAAGGGGCTACAATTCTTCTACTCACTGCAAGAGAAGTCCCTAAAGATCCTAAGTCACTCATCCCGTCTCAAGTTACTCTTGTCCTACAGTAATTTGCAGATGTGTTTCCTGCTAATCTCCCCAAATAGTTGCTCCTACCGCGTGACATCCAACACGCTATTGATCTGGTTCCGGAAGCGAGTCTTCCTAACTTGCCACATTATCGGATGAATCTAACAGAACACGCTGAGTTGAAAAGCCAAGTTGATGTCATAAGAGAAAGCGCATGTCCTTGCGTTGTTTCCGTTCTATTGACGCCAAAGAAAGATGGAATCTGGCGTATGTGTGTGGACAGTCGTGCCATAAACAAGATCACGGTAAAGTACCATTTTCCCATTCCCCGTTTTAATGACATGTTGGACATGATGTCTGGTGCCACAATCTTTTCTAAGATTGATCTTAAAGTGGCTACCGCCAAATACATGTTCGTCCTGGTGATGAATGGAAGACCGCCTTTAAGATGAAGGATGGCATGTACGAATGGATGGTCATCTCATTTGGAATGACGAATGCCCTATGCACGTTTATTAGAATCATGTTGCAAATACTCCGTCCCTTTATGGCAAGTTCCTTGTGGTGTACTTTGATGATATTCTCATTTACAGCCGATCCGTTGGGCAACATCTTAACCATTTGAGGCAGGTTTGCGGTGTTTTGAGGAAGGAACAACTTTATGCTAATCCTACCAAATGTACCTTTCTCTCCGATCAGACTATCTTTCTGAATTTATTGTTTTTGCCAGAGGAGTATCCGTTGACCCAGAAAAGATACGAGCTATTACTGAGTGGCCTGAGCCTCGCAATATTCATGTTGTGCGGATTTTCATGGTCTTGCCACCGTCTATCGTCGGTTTGTGCAAGAATTTAGCACAATCATGGTTCCGATAACCGACTGTTTGAAGAAAAATGAATTCGTTTGGTTGAAAGAAGCCACGAAAGCCTTCAAAGAGATCAAGAAAATAATGACTCAGACACCTGTCATGAGGTTGCCTGATTTCACTGAAGTCTTCGACGTAACGTGCGATGCTTCTGGTAATGGTAAAGGTGGAGTCAGTCAAGAGAGTCATCCTGTTGCTTATTTCAGCGAAAAGCTGAACGAAGCAAAACAAAAATACTCCACTTATGACAAGGAGTTCTATGCGGTAATTCAATCACTTTGCTATTGGCGATATTACCTCCTGCCGCAAGAATTTGTCATTTTCTCAGACCATGAGGCCTTAAGATTTCTTAATTCTCAACAAAAGTTTGAATCCGAGACATGCTTGATCGGTAGAGTTCTTACAAGAATATTCCTTAACATTAGGCATATAAAGGAGATTGATAATAAGGCTGCGGATGCGCTAAGTCGTTGTCACATGATCTTATCTACACTGCGCACAGAAATTATTGGTTTTGAGAGATTAAAAGACAAGTATGCCTCCTGCCCAGATTTTCAAGAGATCTACACCTCTTTGAAGGATGACATCACTCAAATGATAGATGATTATTTCTTGAAGACGATTATCTCTTCTATCACTCCAAACTGTGCATCCCTAGTATATCATTATGAGAGTATCTTGTTTGGGAATTGCACGCTGGTGGCCTTGCTGGATATTTTGAGCATAGCAAGATCATTGATGCTGTGGAACACAGGTTTTACTAGCCTAAACTAAAGAGAAACGTTGCGAGACTTGTTAACAGGTGTCATACTTGTCAACTTACCAAACAACAAAAATAGAACACAGGCCTGTATACTCCATTACTTATTTCCAGTCGCCCTTGGGAAGATATGAGTATGGATTTTGTGTTAGGCTTACCGAAAACACAAAAGAAACACGATTTCATTCTTGTCGTCGTGGACCGTTTTTCTAAAATGGCCCACTTCCTCCCATGCTCGAAAACTTTCAATGCATCTTGTATAGCTCAGATCTTCTTTGATAACATTGTGAAGCTACATGGGTTGCCAAAAATCAGTGTGTCTGATAGGGATGTGAAATTCACGAGTTATTTTTGGAAGACCCTATGGCACAAGATGGGTACGAAATTGAAGTTCTCTTCAGCCTTTCACCCATAGACTGATGGACAGACTGAGGTTGTCAATCGGAGTCTTGGCAATCTCTTACGTACTCTTGTGAGAGAACTTAGGAACTTGGGACTTAAAATTGACTGTTGCCCTATTTGCCTATAACACATCTAAAAATAGAACCACTAGCATGAGTCCACACGAAGTACATGGTTATCGTCCTAGGCAGTCCATAGATCTTGTCCCCATGTTAGAACATCACAGAGTCTCAGAGTCTGCATCTACATTTGCTTCCTGCATTCATGTCTTGCATAGAGAAATTCCAAGAAAATTAATGAGAATAATTTTAACTACAAGCTAATAGCAGATATTAGAAGGAAATTTAAAACTTTTAATGTGGGTAACGAAGTGATGGTTCGAATTCGTCCGGAACGGTTTCCAGCTAGATTCGTTAAAAAGTTGAATGCATGTGCTGCATGCCCATTTAAAATTCTTTATAAAATCAATGATAATGCCTATGTCGTTGACCTTTCTGAAGGTTTTGGCATAAGTAAGACTTTCAATATTGAGGATATAGTACCCTATGAAGGTCCAAAATTTAACCATAGAAATTCTCTTATAGATGAGCCTACCCTACAGCCTACTTGTGAGATTTCCACATTACTCTCACTACCTGATACTACTAACCATCGACAGAAAAATTGGATAATATTTTAGATGATCAGATAATCTCTACTAGAGATGATGGTATTCATAGGTATTTGGTAAGATGGAAAAACAAGCCGGAGTCAGAGAATACTTGGATAAATCGTGAAGAGCTCCAGCACTTGAATCCAGACTTTTTGGAGTACTATGACAGGAGGACTAGTTTTGACTCGACTTGGTCAAGCCCTCTCCCACCCGGGGAGAATAATGAAGTCATCGGTTCAAGACGATTCAGGCGTTTCTATCAACGCAGATATCGTCTAGGGCAGCTGCTTCATGAGTTTAGTATTTTATTCAGTAATTATATTTGTTTTTTGCAATTATAGCCATATGTAGTAGTTTTACAATTTGCACCATTTTCTTTTATGCATTAGAATATTTTTGAGATTATAGATTATTTTGAGATTTGTATCAAGATTTGTTTTGAGCCTATATATATAGGCCTTGAGATTAATGAGAAGTTAGGCTATTCTTGATTATAAAAAAATTTATTGTGTTGAGTTATTGCTCTTCATCCCTTTTTTTGTGTGTGACAATTGAGATACAATTTTAGGGTTTGTGATAAACTTTAAAATTACACCAAAATTCCCAAATTAAAAATTCCAAATCCTAATCCCCAAATCACCTATAACCCTAATCCCATCTTCTTCATCTTCCCTCTCTCTCCCGACCGTCAACTACCACCCCGACCACCTACCGCCGACACCCCCACACCCCGTCGTCCCTCCTCTACCACCCTCGTCGCTCTCATTGACCCTGCCGCCAACCCTGACCTCATCTCCTTCCCTCATCGTCGCCATCGCTTCCCGACTGCGACCACCACTCCCACAACCACCTGAGATTCCCCCCGCCAGCACCCAACTCGCACCGCCTTTACCTCCTTCGTCCGCCACCCTGTTGCCATCCCGCTGCAAACCACCTCTGTGGACATCGGCCCCTACCACCGACCAGTTGTCCTTGCTGTTCGTTGCCTCGATTCTGCAAGTCGACCACCGTCGCTGCCTCCTCCTCGCTGCTTTGTCGTCACAGCCCCTCCTCTTCACTATACTCCCTATCTGCAACCCCGGTAACTCTTTCCACTTCTCATATATTTGTGTTACTGCCTTATCATCTCTATTATATTATTTGATTTATCTGTCGTCTACAAATATTGAGAGTGGGCGTTTCTACTTGCTAATTAGAGTACAAATCTTTATTGAATATCTTACATGCTAAGAACGATTAAGTATTATTGTTGATTGATAGGATTCCATCTTTAACTGGGCTTGTTAAACAATTTATATCTTGAAAATCCATTAAACCAATTAATAGTTATAATTGCTAACTTAATATGCATTACGTGTTGGTAAATTTAATCCTTTAAAATTCTTGGAAATTCTTTATTTAGTGTTAAGTTTACATCAAATATGGGAATTGGATATGGACATAATGCCTTTTGTTGATATTAAAAGACCTAAGAGTTTTAGGTAATAAGCCAAGAGATTCAATCATGTATAATATAACTCTCATGAAATCTGTGTCCCCACACAATAAAGTATTAACATCAAATGATTGAAAAGCTTACGTAAAGCAATATAGGAGGATTGTATAATATAAAAACTTATATAAATCAAAAGTTTCTTGAGAAATTGATGAGGACATCAATTCTATTTAATTTAGTATTTTATTTTAGTACCATATTTGTTTTTTTGGCAGTTATAACCATATGTAATCTTTCTTTTTGCATTAGAATATTTTTGAGATTTTTAGAATCTTTTGAGATTTGTATCAAGATTTGTTTTGAGTCTATATATAGGCCCTGAGATTAATGATAAAGATATGCTATTCTTGATTAAAAAAATTATTGTGTTGAGTTTTACTCTTCCTCTCTCTTTTTGTGTGATACAATTGAGATCTAGTTATTAGGGTTTGTGATAAGTCCTAATAAAATTTTAGGATTTGTGATAAACTCTGAAATCTATCCCAAATTAAAAATCCCCCAAATAAAATTACCCAAACCCTAATTTCCCAAATCTCCAAAATCCAACCCTATTATACAAAACCCTTTCGTCAGCTGCTCCTTCACTGTTCTCCTTCTTCACCTTCCCCCTACATCTCCCGGCCTCTCCTAAACCCATCACCTCGCGCCTCCCTGTCGCGCCTATCTCCCCTCCCGAAGCAGCGACCAGCCATCGCCCAGACAGCTGCACCGCCCTGCACCTGCGCACCTCAGCGCACTGGTCCCCTGCCTCCTGTTGCTGCCTTGCAGCAATGTAACTCCCCAACGTCTGACTTCCCCGGCACTGTCTCCCTCCCGTCATCCCCCTGCAGCACTGCACCCCCCCATGCTGCGATCCTCCCGACGCCAGCAAAGCCAACTATGGCATCGACAGCCAGTGCCCTCCCTGTGTCGCCTTCAGCCGAGGACAGCAGCATCTTCCCTGCTCCTCCGAATCCCGCCACCAGCCATTTCCAACAATAGCTTCCCCTTCGATTATCGCAATTGGTCTTCGAACCTCGGTATACTCTTTTCCGTCTCAAGTATTTGTGTTATACTACTTTATCATCTCTATTATATTATTCAATTTAACTGTCGACCACAAATATTGAGATTGAGTGTTTTACTTGCTGGATTAGAGTACGAATCAATATTGAATTTTTTACTTGCTAAGAACACTTAGAGATTTAATTATTGATTGTTAGAATTGAATTATTAATTGGGATTGTTAAACGTGATTCAGTTCTTGAAAATCCATCAAACCGATTAATTGTTTAAAATTTCTAACTTTGATCGGCACTACGTGTTGGTAAAATTAATCCATTAAGAATCTTGGAAATTCTCTATTTAGGGTTAGTTTTACATTATTTTGGTATCAGAGCGAAGGTTCTTAAAATCATAGTTCATGCATCATTTAGGCATCAATTTCTGCATTCATTTAGGATCGTGTAGTCTTTTATTTTTTTTTCTTTATTTTAGATCATTTCAGATTTATTTAAAAAAAAGGTACACACACGACCCCTAGTTTTTCCCTTTTGGTGAATGCATCTTCGCAGCGCCATCACAGATCCTGACGAGCCTTTCTTATCCCTTCCAAATCACGCAATTAGGAACCCTAGACCTCCGCAAACCCCTTCACAAACTGAAATGGGCAACTCTGATATTTCCGTTACCCTAGCTGCCATTCAAGCAACTCTTGTCAATATCAATCAGAGGCTTGAGAAAGTAGAATTAAATCAAACTGTTATCCCTGAGCTTCATGCTAATCGTCAGATCCCTCAAGGGAATATTCGTGACGATCGACGTCAAGAATATAACCCTGACGAACAATATAAGAAGAACGTTAAGGCTGACGTTCCCCCTTTTGAAGGCCACATAGAATCCCAAGCTTATCTCGATTGGATCCGTGCCATGGACCACTACTTTGTGTGGTTTGACATGAGCGAAGCCCTGAAGGTTAAATTTGCCACAATAAAATTGACTAAAAAAGCTCAACAACATTGGACCAATCTTGAACATGCCCATAGAGGCCGAGGCCTAGCACCCATAGCCACTTGGGAAGCCATGAAAGAGAAGCTCACTGAGAGATATGTATCGTTATCGTTCCACACCCAATTGCTAGATTCGTGAAACCAACTTTATCAAGGAAGTAAATCCACACAAGAATATGTTGATAAATTTGATGACTTCCTTATTCGGTGCAATGCTGTAGGTAAAGAGAGTGAAGAACAAACTCTCTCTAGGTTTAGGGTCAGATTACGAGCCGATCTGAGGAACGAGCTAATTCATAGAAATGTGGACTCATTAGCAGCAGCTTATGCTCTTGTCCTCGATATGGATTTCCTTAAAGCAAGTTCCCATTACAAGTCCAGCGATTCGATGGATCATTCCTCCAGAATGAATCCTCCTGATCCCTCTAGACCTGAGCACTCCTCTCCTCAGTACCCTAACAAGTCTTACCCAAACAAACATACTTCAAATTCCTATCCACTTAGAAATGACAACACGGGTAAGAACACTGAAAGAGACTATTCTAAGATTGATCATCTCACTAAGTGCTATAAATGTAAGGAATATGGCCATGTTGCTGGCAACTGTCCCAGCCCAAGTAGGATCAATATAGTAGAGGATACTGCAGTCATCGCTGATGAGTCCGACAATGAGTTTACCTATGAACCTAATGTAAGTGATGATTTTGATGAAAAAGAGGATGACCAGTCTCTCAATTGTATTCAGTCTGTTCAGTCACCTCCATTGAGTGTACCTGAGTCACCCATTCGTTCCCCCATAGATTTACCCCTATGTTAGAACATCACAGAGTTACAGAGTCTGCATCCACATTTACATTCTGCATTCATGATTTGTATAGAGAAATTTCTAAGAAAATTAATGAGAATAATTTTAACTATACGTTAATAACAGATACAAGAAGGAAATTTATAACTTTTGATATTGGTGACGAAGTGATGGTTCGGATTCGTCCTGAACGGTTTCCAGTTGGACCCGTTAAGAACTTGAACATACGTGCTGCAGGCCCATTTAAGATTCTACATACAATCAATGATAATACCTATGTCGTTGACCTTTCAGAAGGTTTTGGCATAAGTAAGACTTTCAATATTGAGGATCTAGTACTTTATGAAGGCTCAAAATTCAACCCTAGAAATTTTCTTATAGATGAGCCTACCCTGCAGCCTAATGGTGAGATTCCCACATTTACCCCTCTACCTGATACTGTTCACCCACCGACAGAAGAATTGAATAATGTTTTAGATGATCAGATAATCTCTACAAGAAATAGTGGTATGCACAAGTATTTGGAGAGGTGGAAGAACAAGCCGAAGTCGGATGACACTTGCAGTGATCGTATGGGGCTCCCGCAACTGGATCTAGATCTTTTGGAGCACCATGACAGGATCACTTGTTTTGATTCGACTGGGTCGAGCTCTCTCCCATCCGGAGAGAATGATGAGGACATCAATTCTATTTAATTTAGTATTTTATTTCAGTACCATGTTTGTTTTTTTGGCAGTTATAACCATATGTAATCTTTCTTTTTGCATTAGAATATTTTTGAAATTTTTAGAATATTTTGAGATTTGTATCAAGATTTGTTTTGAGCCTATTTATAGGCCCGGAGATTAATGAGAAAGATATGCTATTCTTGATTAAAAAATTATTGTGTTGAGTTTTGCTCTTCCTCTCTTTGTGTGATACAATTGAGATCCAATTATTTGGGTGTGATAAGTCCCAATAAAATTTTAGGGTTTGTGATAAATTCTAAAATCTACCCCAATTAAAAATTCCCCAAATAAAATTACCCAAACCCTAATTTCCCAAATCTCCAAAATCCAATCCTATTATACAAAACCCTTTCGTCAGCCGCCCCTTCACTGTTCTCCTTCTTCACCTTCCCCCTACATCTCTTGACCTCTCCTAAACCCATCACCTCGCGCCTCCCTGTCGCGCTTATCTCCCCTCCCGAAGAGGAACCAGCCGCCGCCCAAACAGCTGCACCGCCCTGCACCTGCGCACCTCAGCGCACTGGTCCCGTGCCTCCTGTCGCGGCCTCGCAGCGCCGTAACTCCCTGACGCCTGACTTCCCCATGCACTGTCTCCTTCCCGTCATCCCCCTGCAGCACCCCACCCACCCCCCCTCCCTCCCGTGCTGCGATCCTCCCGACGCCAGCAAAGCCAACTGTGACATCGACAGCCAGTGCCCTCCCTGTGTCGCCTTCAGCCGAGGACAGCAGCAGCTTCCCTGCTCCTCCGGATCCCGCCACCAGCCATTTCCAACAGTAGCTTCTCCTTCGATTATCGCAATTGGTCTTCGAATCTTGGTATACTCTTTTCCGTCTCAAGTATTTGTGTTATACTAATTTATCATCTTTATTATATTATTCAATTTAACTATCGATCACAAATATTGAGATTGAGTGTTCTACTTGCTAGATTAGAGTACGAATCAATATTGAATCTTTTACTTGTTAAGAACACTTAGAGATTTAATTATTGATTGTTAGAATTGAATTATTAATTGGGATTGTTAAATGTGATTCAGTTCTTAAAAATCCATCAAACCGATTAATTGTTTAAAATTTCTAACTTTGATCGGCACTATGTGTTGGTAAAATTAATCCATTAAGAATCTTGGAAATTCTCTATTTAGGGTTAGTTTTACATAAGAAATCATCATCATCATTTGTTATATATCCATTGTAAAAGTAGTTACTTAATATATCGACAAATTAAATTGAATTAAGTATCCAATACATATTGAATATAGTTACATCTGAAGTATCCATGAAAATGGCCATGTACGAATAAACTGTTGAACCAACTTCAAAATGCACAGGTTGTTTTCCAATATAGATGCCAGTTTGTGCATGACTGCAAATAACTAGCATTGGAATAATTTTGGATTAATTATGTACTAAAGTTTATTGTCTATGTGCAGAAAATAATCTTTAAGTAATGCAATCATTGGTTTTCTTATTTTTGTAGTCTCCTTATTTTAATGCATCACTATGTTAGTTTGTTCACTCTATCTATCATCAATGTTTAATGTAATCTCATTATTATGGACTTGGCGTTCAGGCTTATCCGCAAGAAAAGGTTGGGGTGTTTGTCCAACGAGGTAGAGGTGGGCCTCTCACAGTTCTCGAGTACAGTGAAATGGATCAATCTATGTCCACTGAGATCAATCAGACAACTGGGCGACTTCGATATTGTTGGAGTAATGTAATTCTTTATCCATTTTCTACTGACCTAATATAATGACGTTATTTTATAATCTACATTCATAAATTTCAGATTCCTTTGCAGAATTTGTTCAGTTAGAATTCAATTTAATAATCTCTAATATGTAACATTTAAAAATATATGTTGTCATTTGAGGTGCAAAGATTTAAAGTCGAATTTTGTCACAATCTAATATATTTTCATGTAGGAGAATGTTTGTCTCATGGTCTGCATGGTAGTTTGTAGATAAGGTCCTTGTGTTACACCTATGAACCTAACAATGAACTTATTTTTCAAAGATCAACTTTGTTTTGTGAGAGGAATGTGTAGTTTGAAGCACCTTCTGTTCACTACCAGTGAGATAGGGAAGATAGAATTTCTAGAAGATAGAATTGAGACATAATGTCTCAATGGAATCTACTTCGAACCTATCCATAAGTTGTATAGATAAAAGAGAAAGAAGAAGTTGTCCTACAGGTTGTATATCTAACTTTATACTGGTTTTGAGCTGCCAATATTTTTCCCAGCAGGCCTTTTTGGTAGTCTGAGGTATAATTGTAAGCAAAGAAGGAAAAGCTCTTGGGTGGTTCAACATGAGGTTTGGAGTATAAAGAACAGCAGGACTTTTGATACTCTGTGAAAATATTTAAGGAGAAATCAAATGGAAGCAACTAGGAAAATACAGAAAAGGAACTTTTAAGAGTTGAACCTTACTGCAAAAATCAGAAAAAGTGGGCTCTCTACTCTCTTAATTTTGAATCTTGGTGCTTGTGGAAATGTTCTATCACATCGTACAAGAGGAGTCTTGCAAATAGATTAAAATAATATGTACAAGCACCTACTAGATAAGTAAACGAACATTGAAAAATAACTATCAAGATGTCTAGTTCCGTCCTTGTTAGATCATACTTACGGGAACTGATCATCTATCCTAAAAGAATGTTGCTCATGTGCATATCTGTTCTTTCAGAATTGAAAGAGGGATGAAGGTAGTCATTTAACTCTATTTGAGAATGTCTAATTCCTTTGACAACCTTAACTTGACAAAATAGAATCTCTTAATATACCTGACCAATCCTACTTTTTTAGGTATGAGGCAATCCAGTGGGTCAGAAATCCTTTTGCTGGTCAAACATATTCTGTCTCCTTTTTCTTTCTTCCTCTCTCATTTTTTGATTGCCAAGTATTAGATTTCTTTGTGCCAAGAGGGACAGTCTCATATTCTTTTGAATAACTACACCTGGTTTTCTTGTTCATGGCTTATCTTTTAGTTATATATAACTTCCTTTGTTTCATTAGAATTAACCATCATGGATATGGGACATGAGGTAGCGAAAATCTTGTTTTGCTAAAGTTATACATGGAAACATTTTATCAAGATGACAACCAACAAAAGTAACTTCAATTCAGTCATGTGATTAGTTATCAAAGATTATTGACCCTTAGCTTCTCTATACATTGGTCATGTACTTTAATTGTTTACTTTATCTAAAACTTGCAACAGGTTGATATACTATTAACAAGAATATAGTCCCCTTCGAAAATCTTAGCCTACGAAGTCTTTAAATTAGATTTTTCTGTACCTTTTCCCGTTTTCTTTCTTCAACATGAATTTATCCTTTTAATGAAAGGTTACATTCTTTTATGTATTTCTGTTCTCGAAATTATCTAATACCTTTTTCGCTTTTGTTGTCTGACTTTATGTCCAATAATGAACTGGTGTACTCATTTGTTTTAGGTATGCTTGCATATGTTTACTTTGGATTTTCTGAATCAAGTAGCAAATGGGCTTGAAAAGGATAGTATGTGAGTACTCCCACATTCTCTCTCTTTTCACAAACCAATTCCACTTTCCTTTGTTCCAATTTCTCCCAAGAATTCCATTGAATGGAATCTGCATCAGTGATTGCCTGATATTTGTCATTTTCATCCATCTGTAGTAGCCGTACTCTGTATCATACTTGAGACCTCGGTTTTAGCTGAGTCAATCATAATATTTACTGAGTTACTGTTTTTAATTATATTTTCCTAGGAAAAATCAGTTAACCCCCCCCCCCCCCCCCCCCCCACCTACCTTCACACACACATGCTCATATCCACCCGACCAACGTTTCACATCCCAATAACCACACTTAAATCAGATAACTTCCTCCCATCTCATGACATGTTGTCCCATACTAAGTGGATTGGCCATCCATAGATTGCTTTGGAAAGATATGTAGATCTGGGTGACATTTTAGGAACTGAAAATAGAAGATGAATAAATAGCTTCACTAATGAGAAAAAGCATACTACTTATAATCTGGTAGACTGATTGAGCCTTGAAGTTGTTGGCACATGATACTTCTTATAAACTTCCCCCTTTGGTGCATAACTTCACTTATTTGGCTGTGTTAGTGATATTAAAGTCCATACTTGTAAGTTTTAACATGATTGCTGTGAGAGTGGGAATACATGTCACATTATGCAAGGAAAAAAAAAGACTAAAAATATGCTTAAATTTTATTAAAGCCATGTTTCCCTGACAGGGAAAGTTACAGCCAACCAAATGACCAGTATAGTTTTATGAAGTTGATTAGCCTTCTGCAGCAGTAGGTTGTGCTACCAACTTACAAGGGTTTGTTTGGGTATGATTTAAGATAATTGGAGTTACTTTTGATGTTGGGGTAACTGTTTGTAAACTGTTAGTACCATTTGTATTTTTAAATGATATATGTAGGTATCTTATCATGTATAAGTGTTTATTTAACATGCGGAGTTGGAGAAAGATGGGAGAAAAAGTTCCATAGAAGTAAATAAATGAGTTAAAATGGAGTTTAGATACCTCCTATTATTTCAACTTTTGGGTGAGATAATTAGAGTTAACTAACTCCAGTGTTCTTGAGCAGCCTAAAGTAGAATAACTGAAATGATGTTACCTACGGATATCTCCAATTATCTTCACTTACCTTTGGCTTCATTTATGAATGAGTCCTAAACATACTTATTATTCTTAATATGCACCTTTAATATTGTCTATGGCCTCATGAGTAAAGAAGGCGGTATGCAGTATTATGCTTTTCTTGGCCGCATAGCGCACACACCACATATGCGACCACATATGCGGTTGTGCATTTCTCTTATAAAAAAACTTCAAAAATTAGAAGGAAAAAAAGGACAAATCAGGAAAAAAAATCCAGAAAAATATATTTTAAACATCAAAAGGATACAATATATAGGGAAAATTTTAGTCAATCATACCCAATTTTCGTGTGTTTGCAGAGAACCATACCCATATCTTTTTTTTGCAGTTTGCTATACTATCGATCAAAAGTAGATGCGATTTTCTATACTCCGTCAAAAAAAGTAGTCACGTGACTAGTTCTGTCTCGTTTGGGGTGTATTTCTTCCTAAACTACACATGTTGTTTTTTATTATAATATATGATTAGTTATATCTAATTAACTAACCCTAAGTAAACTTTCTCTATTTAAGGAGGCTAATAATTAGTTATATCTAATTAACCTTTTTGGGTTTTTTTTTGGGGGGGGGATTGGATTCAGATAAGATTAAAAAGTTAAAAAAAAAATAAAACCCCAATTCACATGTAAGAGAGAGAGAGAGAAATGTGTTGTCATTTTCCGTAGGGGTGTAACGGTCCAAACACACTAAATTTAATGGAGAAAGTGATCGGGTGCTGAACCACAACTACTTTTGCTCGATGGTGTGACAAACCCCACAAAAAGATATGGGTATGATTTTCTGCAAACTCAGGAAAACTCGAAGAGTGGGTATGGTCTACTGAAAATTTCCCTAAAATATATGTAAGAATAGCATAACTGCATAATATGAACACTATTAAAAAACACATAATACAACTATTAAAAGCAGTTTCAACATTCATTAATTCAAAGACATAGAACAAGTAGACAACTACAATAATTAGTTTGCAACATTAATTGAATTTGTCAAGCCCCGCTTCCCAAAATTCGGAAGTACGTGCACGTAGCTAAGGCTCAGCAAATGATATAGATCATTCATAAGTTGTACAGTTATAACTCAACAATATAATCATGATCACAACCACTCATGAAATAAAATAATCACATATACATCGAATAAACTCAAGTAATCCATAAAATAACCAACATCTGGAAACATAAACTTCGGATCAAAATGCCCAGACATACAATGTACGAAAGAATAACAATAGTAACTGGGGAAAAGCATAAAACAAGATAAACTAGTGCAGGCTAAATCCGACTCCATCTTCTAGAAGATTTGATCGCCAAGTCCTTTTATTGGTTCCTCTTCGGTACGTGCAAGCTCAACATCTAGAGTTGGGAAAGGTGTCCGTTAGAGCAAGCTACGGACGACAAGTAGTAACAAACAACATGATAACGAGAAGCAATGTATAACAATGAAAGAAGCAAGAACTGGCAATGCAATTATAGAAACAACACGATCGTGTGTTGCAAGTGACAACTGAATCAAGTTTCAAGGTATAGTGAATCAGTAATCAGGAATCATAATCGGGAAAACATGTAAACATGAAATCATTTAATCATATGAATCATGAAATCAGGAAATATGTTAGTGCTCAGCGTTAATCTTAAGTCTACCAATCTTTTGTTAATCTATATAATGTATGCAATTCTGTGTCTCATACCACAGGTTCGGGTGTACAATAATTAAGTGAACGTTTAGACTCAAGTGGTGAATTCTACAAGATTATGTACTCGGATCTTGCAGTGACAGTATCAGGAATCATGTCATGTAAACGGGGTACATGTAAACTTGTAAACGGGAAACATATAAACTTGTAAATAGGAATCCACTATTACGGGCAACACAGGCCTCTTTCGAGTACTCTCCTATATTGTCCACTACTAAGTCATATTCTTATTATCCCGGTTTGTTATTCTTTTACTATAATTAATCATAAACATACAGTCTGGGCAAGTAGTGGGAACGGTGGTATCAAGACGGTCATTTTACTTCTTAGGATATTGGTTCTAGAGGTGGCCCACACAAATTCTAGAGGTGGCATCGGCAGATTCTAGAGGTGGCCCCCGTCGATTCGTACGACGTGGTACTTAACTCCATGTGACACTTAGTTCCATCATCCAAAATAATATCAATGACTATAACAATAACGATGCATGATACGATAAAAATATGACGGTAACCAAGACAAGTATCAAGAATATATCAAGAAGGTATCAGGAGAGTATCAAGAACTATGCAATGCATGATATAGAGTTTTTCTATCGACCTACTGTATTAGTTCAATTCTTTAAGTACGAATAGTAACATTTTATAAATTAAGAACATAAAAATACAATTCTGGACAACATTACACTACTGTATAGGAACTCACTTTCCTGCTGCTATAGGAAAGCGAAATAGATTTTGCCAGGGGTTCTAAAAAGTAGACTTTCTGTCGGATCCAACGCCTATTCATACGATACATTCTAATGACAGTAGCTGGGTCTAACAGTCAGATGTTTATGAGTACAATGTTCAGGCAGCAATATAGGGTCAACTTCTCATACAAATAACTCTACTATAAAATCATTTATAAATCTTTCAAAATTTAGAACTAAATTCCTAACAGTGTCTATTAATATTCAGGTTTGTCTCAGCTCAGAACTCTATCAATAGATCGTTATTTCAAGTTATTTACAGGATAAAACATCGCAAACAGGAAGTCTGGAAAATCATACGTTACAGCACTGGAAGTTGAATAACTCACAATTTACAAGTCGGTTTGCGAACCGTAAGATTATCTGGAACCTACACTCAGATGGCTACAAGATAGACCTATAAAATTCTAATTTTGGGTAGAGGGACTGGGCTTAATTCTTTGCACGAAATCGGGCATGCAACATGGCAGCAACACCCATTACTTGTTTAAGAATCACGATTCACAAAAATATAATTCTATACACAGAAATGTATTCACATTCAATGGTAATTAGATCAACATGACAGAAAATTACAACTTCTATAATATCACGCCTATTCATACGATACATTCTAATGACAGTAGCTGGGTCTAACAGTCAGATGTTTATGAGTACAATGTTCAGGCAGCAATATAGGGTCAACTTCTCATACAAATAATTCTTACTATAAAATCATTTATAAATCTTCCAAAATTTAGAACTAAATTCCTAACAGTGTCTATTAATATTCAGGTTTGTCTCAGCTCAGAACTCTATCAATAGATCGTTATTTCAAGTTGTTTACAGGACGAAACATCTCAAACAGGAAGTCTGGAAAATCATACGTTACAACACTGGAAGTTGAATAACTCACAATTTACAAGTCGGTTTGCGAAACCGTAAGATTATCTGGAACCTACACTCAGATGGCTACAAGATAGACCTATAAAATTCTAATTTTGGGTACAGGGACTGGGCTTAATTCTTTGCACGAAATCGGGCATGCAACATGGCAGCAACACCCATTACTTGTTTAAGAATCACGATTCACAAAAATATAATTCTATACACAGAAATGTATTCACATTCAATGGTAATTAGATCGGACCTCTACAGTTAACATGACAGAAAATTACAACTTCTATAATATCGAATCTAAGGATTTAATTACACTATTGCATTGCAACATAATCAAAATAAAGCTTGAATCAACATATATATCTATGTGCATATACATCTCTAAGTCGTGTTCATGCAGTGTATGCAATGACAATGAAGTTTTATGATCTTTCTTTGGACATCGAATCGATGGGAATCAAATAGAATGATTCAACATGGCATATAACGAATGGTTCAAAAGCATGAAAGGATTACACGAGATTCGATAATACAATGGATCGACAAATAAGCTACTTGCGAGAGTTCAAAGAAGTGCTTGTATGAAAATGGACAATAACTATAGTTTACGAAACAATAATCAAATTTAAGGTGCGAGAGTTCAAGGAAGTGCTTGCCTTTTACGATGATTATAACGGTGAAGAAGGAGAAGCGGCAACGGCTACGAGTCTACGACACACGACAGCAAGATAGCAACATAACAACTTGGTGGTGTGACAGCACCAACAACAGCAAGGTGATGGCAGCAACATAACAAATCGGTGGTGTGACAGCACCAACAACAGCAAGATGATGGCAGCAACAACAACTCGACAGTGTGACGGCAGCAAGCAGCAAGCGAGGGCAACAACTAGGTAGCAACTCGTCGGTTTCGATGGCGGTTGGGGAAGGAGGTGGGCTGTCAGGATAAGCAGGATGGCCGGGCTGCTGTTGGGGCGAAGGTGGTGTTGGTTGGAGGGAGTTCGGGTGTGGGATGATGGTGAAGTTGCTGACTGATGACGTTGGAGATGAGGGTTGAGCACGAGAGGGCGAGAGAGCAGCAAGGATCGGGATGGAAAGGGGATGCTGGCAGGAGTGGAGATGAGGGTTGTCGGGGTGTAGGGAGTTTGGGTTTCAGGAATGGAGTTTCAATGGAGGTCAGGTAAGAGGATGGAGTAGGCAGCAAGAAGATGGGTGTTGTTGCTGGTGATGGAGGTTGTGGTTGAAGGGTTTGGACAGCAAGGTGATCGGTGTTTGGTGGAGGCTGTGGAGGGGAGATGGTGGAGGAGTTGTTGGAGGGTTGAGGAGGAGCAACAATGGAGAAGGTCGTGTTTGGTGGTGTTGGAGGAATTGGAGTGGTCGGGTGTGAGGTGATGGTGACGAGGGGAAGGGGAAGGGCTCAGGAATGAAGGAGTCGGGTGTTGAAGAAGGCAGTGGGTTTGAGTAGGAGAGCTCGGGCTGATGAAGTGAAGGAGGTTGAAGATGAAGTGTCGAAATGTTGGGTTTGGAGATAATCATGATGCAGGAGGAGGAAGATGGAGTTATGGTGATGATGAGTTGATGGAGGAGATTTATTAGGGTATTTGAGATTAGTGGGGGATTAGTTATGTTGTTAATGGAGTAGTGGGTTTAGTTTAGGTTTTGGGTTTGGTTATATCCTCAATATAGAAATCGAGGAGTCAAATTCGAATAAGTTTGAAATATCAAAAAATGAAAGTAAAATTTGTCGAAATTGTAAAAACTTTTTGGATTCCAATTCCAATGAAAAAGTGCATTTTTTTCTATTCATATCATTATTATTTATATTAATTATTTCTTATATTTATCATTTTCTAATTAATTTAATGAATATTATTAATTTCTTATCTTATTTTGATACTAGGTTTGCCCGTTGACACGTGCCTACGATACGTTTTCGGAACGGTGCACCGGGTTTGATTATATAAAATAGTTTTGGGGGTCCAGCAAATTAATTGAAGTAGTAAACATATTATATGAGGAAGCAGTATATCTACCTTTAAGCTCAATTATCGTCTTCTTGATCATTAGCTTGAACTTACCTGAAATGCATATAGTTTGTTAGAAACACTGCATAGAGTTTTTTTTAACTTCAGCATCAATTTTAGATGCTTGTAATAGTTATGGAAGGACATTATAATATAGGTTTTATAGAGCTTACTCTAATCCCATAACCACTATGAGTATGTCTAAATACAATGGTAGCGCAAGTGCAGGTGTGAATGTATCTACAATACCAATAATCCAAACATTTATTTTTAAAATTTAAAATTTTTATTTCTAAAATTTCAAAAAATTCAAAAATTTTTTTAAAAAAAAAATTTAATTAATATTTTTAAATTAAAAATTTTTATTTTATTTTTACTTTTTTTTTATAAGTTTATGATTTTTTAATTTTTTTGAATTATTTTTAAAGTTTTTAAAATTTTAAATTTTTTGGTTTTAATTTTTTTTAAAAAAAAAATTAAAATTTTTATTTTCTGTAGTTTTTGAATAGAAGAGAGAGAGAAAGAAATAATTAAATAAATAAATAAGTTATTTTGGGTGGGGATTTAAATTTGAATTTTGGGGGGAAAATATGTTTTTTGAGGTTAGATTTGGGCCTTTGATTTTGGGGGAATTGAAGGAGAGCCACTTGATAGCTTTCTTTGTGTTTTATTATATAGATTCTAAGATATTCTAATTTTATTAGTATTATATTATACTTTATAGTTTTATTATAGTTTTTATTATAGTTTTAGTATTCCATTTATTATATTATAGTTATAGGATATAAACGAATAGAAAAAAAGTGCACGATCTCGGCGAATTTCTTCTGAATCCATTCAGAAATCATATGTCATATGTAAGAACCATAGCATTTTGTGATTCATTGGTAAGTCAACTTTGTTGGGATTAGGATTTGGGTTTTGGATTAGATTGGTTTTGGATTTGGGTTGGACTCAAATAGGAGATCCACAACAAGGTAAAAATTGGGTTTGGGTTTGAAATCAAATAGGAGATTAACAATAATTGGACAAAATTTGGGGCTTAAACACTAATCAATAAATAGTTAAATAATTTAGTGTAAGCAAAAGAGTCCGAACGAACGGAAGATTATAAATAGGCGAAATACAATAATACGTAGAAATTTTTTGTACAATTGAAAACGGGAGTTACAGAATTATTAAAAAAAACAGAATAACTAGATTTAGTTGCAAATTGCTGCATTCATTAAACAAATACTTGAAGCCACTACTAGAATTAGTTTGGAGTGCTCGTGAAATTGTTAACTTGTGAAAGAAAGGAAGAAAGAAGCAGTCTTTGCCTTTTTTACATTTAAAACGGGTCAGGTCCGGTTCCGGTCTAAAAAATTATTCATGCTAATATAAATGTACCGAATTGTCAACCAGAATTATGTGCCGCATACTAGAAACATGCAGGCACATATACATGCGGGCACAGCCCTATATGTGCCTGCACATTGAAATATGCATTCACATAATCATCTTTGTTACAAAATAGGCTATATGCGGCTCAAAATAGGCGATTTCTCACTGCATAGCGCTTATGCGTCACATAAATTCGACTTTTAGTCATATGATATAAACACCTATATGATGCCAACTTTCTTTGGCTATCCTATTTCCATAAAAATAATAAATTCCTATTTAATGGAATGACTTAACTGGTTAAAGATCTCTCTTGCCTGTTTATTTTGTTAGCAAAGTGTTCTTTAATATGGATGATTACAGTTGCAGTATTCTACTTTGTCTGTTACATTTCCTAAACATTTTGTCAGTATGAACTTGAGCTGAGTTCTTATTTCGTCAACAATTGAAATTTTTATATTTATATATTACATGTCTGATGGATAGTTTTGAGTGCAGTTATCATCTAGCTGAAAAGAAAATTCCTTCTATCCATGGTTATACGATGGGCTTAAAACTGGAGCAGTTTATATTTGATGCCTTTGCTTATTCTCCTTCAACAGCCCTTTTTGAGGTTTGTTCTGTCCAATTTTGCAAGCTCTTCTATGTGTAGTGGTTTTTACTCGTAGTTTACCAAATTTCTTTCTGCAGAGTAATAATCTTCAAATACCTTTTTCTTATAAAAAAAAGACAAATAAAATGTAAAAGACGAAGGATCAACAAATTGCTGGGAAATATTTATTTAATGCATGTTGGAATTTAAATATCAGGTCTTGCGGGAGGAGGAGTTTGCACCAGTTAAAAATGCAAATGGAGCAAGTTATGACACTCCAGATAGCGCCCGGTTGATGCTTCTTCGCCTTCACAGTCGTTGGGTGGTTGCTGCTGGTGGCTTCTTGACTCATTCAGTACCACTATATTTGACAGGTAATAGTCCTGTCCTCTGAAATCAGAATTTTTGTTGGAATCAGTTTGTATAGTTAGTTTTTGGTTATCCTTTCCTTCAACTAAGAGCATCTCCAATGGTCTCCTTTATTTTGAAGACCTTCAAAAGGAATATTCTGGGAATATTCCTTTTTGAAGGCTCATCAACTCCAACCATGCTCCTTCAAAATTGGTTTCTTCAAATTTTATTCAATTTTTTTAATTAAACTAAAATAAACTATACATTAATTGTAATACTAATAAAATGTTAAACTACTTTAATATCCGGATAAATATTTTTAATTATAAGATTTTTCAGATTAATTTTATTTTAAGAGATTATTAATGACTTATAAATTTCCTAATAAAATGAGTAATTTTATTTAGTTATCACTTTGCCTAGATTATGAATGAATGGGTGGGTGCAATATATTTAGTAGTCTTTTGAAAATATGTTAAGCTAATACAAAATAACTAAATAATCTTGATTATAAATATTGTATCAATTATTTTTTCCAAATGATAAAAAAATATCCAAAATTGGTCTCATTTTAAAGGTATCGTCTTGACCTTTCCAACAGTGCCAAAATAATAAAGTTTGATTTATATTTTATAAGATACATTCATAAAATATATAGCTACACATTTTAATTAAAGGATATGGAAGGAATTCTTAAAAAGATATTAAGGTAAAAAAGGGTAAAATGGGAATTTAAAATTGCGAATAGTATTTTGAAGGAGCTGACCAAAGCCTTCAAATATGAAGGCGATGGCTGCCCTCCTTCATTTTGAAGCCGGTTTTGAAGCATGGTTGGAGCCTCCCCGAAGAAATGAAGGCCCGTTGGAGATGCTCTAAATACTCTCGAAAATGATGTGTGCATGTGCATGCGCGTGTAAGACATTATGTATGATACTATAATTTAATAATGCTTATTTATTATCTTTTAAAACATGGAAACATAAAAATAATCTTTTATAGAATATATTGTTGACCAAATTCTTGTTCTGTCTAGATGGCAAATGCGTTTGATTGGGTAGGTTAGAGTTTGCTCCAATGTTGTCAGAACTGGACCTGCCGTCGAACCGATAAGGAGGCCAGTTCTGTCTAGTAAGGTCCAACTGACAGATCACTTTGGTTGAACCGGGTCCATATTTAGAATGGCCAGTATGATATAGTAAGTTTTAGGTATATCAGACATATATTATACTATGTATCAATATGTTGAAACTGCAAAATCATAGTGGTTGGGTTGCAGAATTTTAAACAACATTGGTTTGCGCCAATCCTTAAAATCTTTGCATGAACTCCACTTTATCAACCAATTGACCCAGTATTGTGTTGATAACATAAACTAAGGACAGGAAAAAGAAAAAAAATCTCAATGCAAAAACAACTATTCGTTTCAGGTGTGGAAATCTCACCTCTTTGTTCATATGGTGGAGAAAACCTTGAAGCTATATGCCGTGGAAGAACATTTCATGCACCCAGTGAGATCACTTTCTAGTTATTTATTCGCCTCAATTAAAATGCCTGCTTTTGTAGCTGCTGATATATTCACATGCAGTCTCTTTTTCTTTTTTTGTTCATTTACTATATCATTACTCATTTATTGATGTTCTATTATTTTCGAATCTATTTGCTGATCCTGAGTGTGACTGTTGAAACCATAGGTTTTTGTAATCGTAACTAATTATTGCTGTTCAAAACACGACGTTTCTGTATTTTGTGACTAATATGTATGACAAACTCTACAAGTTAGAAAGTAATTCATTTATACATCTGCTGGTTCTATATGTTTACTCTGGGATCTATGTAAAGGAGACTACAGAAGGTACTATCTGGTTTTTGAATGCTTTAAAATTTCTGTTTTTCTGTTAGTTAAGGAACTCAGGTAGAGGACGAGGGGAGATTATTTAAAAGACCATTTATCCTTGTTTGAAATCAACTTCTTTAGGCAGTCTAATATTTAAAACTTATTTTTTCCTTGCATAATTTTGATTTTTGGAGAGACATCAGTATATCATAGTCACTTTGTTTCCATTATAATATATATTGATGCAGACATGCACTGACGGAGCCATGTAGGGGCAGGGGGGACAAATGCACCCCCAACTTTGTGGAAAACCCCCTATATTTTTAAAATTTTACTCTTTTAGCCCCCCTTCAATATTTCTACAAAACCCCCTATAATATTCAAAATAATATCCACCTCCCTCCATATCTACAATTTATTACTTGGTCATACTCTCACCTTTAATTTATGGGTGATTAATACAAATTGATATCTAATATTTGTTTTGTTTTGTTTTTTTTTTTTGGACGAACAATTTATGAATTTGTTGTCAGCTACACCCCACCTGCGAAAAGTTTCTGCCTTCGTCCTTGCATACATGAGGGCCATCATTGGGTATCAATTATACTTCTGTAACTTCGAAAATTTCCCATACTACTTCTATCTGCCTTCTATCTGCCGTTATTATCACAATCCTGTGAATTTTTTTATAATTCTTTTGTTCTTTTAATCAGAAGATAGTGCGTTATTCAATAATAAGTGAATTATAATGTGAATATTCCAGAAGTCTAAGCCACTTCAGGAAGATCAATTGACTAATAGTCTTTCTACCACAAAAATGCAAATGCATTAGGAGTATGGAAATTCATCCGAACTTTTCTATGATCTTTTGTGTTTGTGGTGGTGGCTTGTTTTGGCCTTTTTGGGTGGATCATGGGTGGGGATTGGTTTTGGAGTTGAAGATTTTCTTGTTTGAAATTTACCTCACTGATTCCTTCCTTCCTGGTTGCTTTTATTTAACATGGCACATTATTTGTTTATAAGGAAATATTCTTTGTTTTACTTGTCACTGCTCCAGTGAACTCTAATCTATGCATATGTAT
Source organism: Hemerocallis citrina (assembly GCA_017893485.1). Classification (NCBI taxonomy): domain Eukaryota; kingdom Viridiplantae; phylum Streptophyta; class Magnoliopsida; order Asparagales; family Asphodelaceae; genus Hemerocallis; species Hemerocallis citrina. Next base: position 94,955 of record JACEHZ010000282.1, read on the forward strand.
ATATACTTAAATTATGTTGTCCATCAAAAACTTCGATTATTGTCGGAAGGCATGGTAATTACCATTATTTTTCAATGTTGTTTAAAAGTATACATGCATTACATGTAAGAGTATACTCCTATATATATATTTATTCACATATTATATATATATAGCACTCGTCATCCCACAATGAATACTATATATTGTATCTTTAGTATGATTGTAAGAGACTGCTTAAACATCATATCGTCAATCTGTTAATGTTTTCCCACTTGCTGAACAAATTGATGGGATGGTAAATAGGACTGTAAATATGTACATGTAGATGAGAGAGAGAGAGAGAGAGAGAGAGAGAGAGAGAGAGAGGGAGGGAGGGGGAGACCAATAGTCAACAGCAGTACACAATGATGAAGAGATCTGAACACCAAAAATGGCAGCTGCCTCCATTTCTCCTGCAAAGAGAGGGCGAGGCCCCCCCAAAAGGGACATGTCCTATGTCCTTCACCTCTCATTTTCACCACTGGTCCACTACCCTCCATTATTCATTGTTTTCTTTATCAATGATGGATCCAAATCCCATTCCAAATCCAATCCAAAAGAGTTCCCCTTTTGAACCCCCCTTACCTCCATTATTTTTCTCCGCAAAATATCCTGCCCTCTTCATAATTAACACACAGTCAGTCATAATGAGATAGAGAGGTGGGGGTGTAGTCTGTCTTTCTTTTCAAGATGTTTAAAGTGGGCAAATTAGTGGGAGAAAAGACATGCAGGCCCAGGGGAAAATATATATGGAGATTCTGCAGGTCGAATGGGAGATTGGATGGGTATCAATCATTGGGTGCTTTAGTGAGATTCCCCTTTTCATATGATTGGAGGGTCTTCCGTTTTAACACAAATTACAACCTGTTCAACTGTGATTGTTTTGCTACTACGCTCAGAGCCTCAGACTCCAAAGGAAACAGAGGGCAATGTTACATTAGAAAGAATACCTGATGAATTAATTGGCAAACCTTGAACCTTGAGGTTGACTCCGTTTTAGCTGTAGCTAACAGTAGTTGTTAAGATCTCAAGTTTGACATCTAACTGGTTAATCACTTCTCTTACTGAGATGGCTCCTGGCCTCGTCTGTCTCGGCCTCGTTCCCCTAGTATCTAATATTCATTGTCCAATATATGATTGGTTCTCGGATATAGAAAGAAATTTTGATTTGTTTGGTCCCATGAAAACGCAAATGAATACTACAATTAAGGATTTAGGATTGATTTTCATGATGCCATATATAGTTCTTATTAGCATTATATATATGCAGTGCTGAGCATGTGAAATATATGTCTATGAAATGAGGAATGTCATTTTCCATAATATAGAGCTATATAAACATCCATGTTTAATATTGCCATCTCCCTACTTTATATATATTTATTTATATATATATATTTATCTAAGAACTGTGCCAAATGCCAAAAGACTTTTTTATTATTAGAATCTAGACTCAACCCTGTGCTTCTTCATGTACATATATAGGAAGCCAGAACGCCTGGTGCTGTATAGTGATTCTTTCTCTCACAAGTCTGGATATAGCCATCTTGTTTTTTTAATGGAAGAAGTTTATTATCTTCCCTGCCTATCTGCTTCATTTGTTTGAGCCTTTCTCTCACAAGTCTGGATATAGCCATCTTGTTTTTTAAAAAATATGATATATATGTTAGAAATAAAAACGAATGCAAGATAATTTAATTTGATTCGACTTGAATGATTATGAATGAATGCAAACCATCCAGAATATTCATATAGAATCGAAGATTTTACAAGATTGAATTCACTTCTCGTTGAAATAAGTGGCTGGTTTTGTTAATTTAGTTAGACAATGTTTGTCTTCTTTCCGAGCCTAATTATGTTTTAATTAGCAGATATGGAAAGTGAGCAATATTTGCACACTTATGTAGTATAAGTAATCAAATACACGTGTTGTTGTCGTGCCAGTACCCACCATGTATATACAGATGTATTACATGTGCTAAAAAGATAAGCTGAACATTTTTGCGAAGCAAATTTTGGGATTAGGGGTGGTCAATTTGTTCGGGAGAGAAGCATCAATGGAACCCTAGGTCTCACAGATCAAACAGTTACCTAGAAGGAAATTAGAGAGCAGAAACAAGTAGGGAAGTGAAGAAGCATTCAGTAGGAGAAACACATGTGACTGCTTCTGCTACCAAGTTTAGAAAGGAAAAGAAAAGAAAAGAAAAAGAAAAGGGACAGTTCCTCAATCACACAACAGATCCATCCATTAATCAAAACTTTGACCTCACTTAAATTTGATTTTGCTATGCATGTTTACAATATTGTTTGATGCTAATCAGGAACCTAGCTATATTTTTCTCTGCCCCTATATATCTTCTTCAGGTCTACTCTTTTATCCTTTCTTTTACTAACTACCTTTATAGATCTCTCTCTTTAGAAAGCAGTGGCTACATGTGTAGCGGAATATATATAGAAAGGTGGTCGTTGCATGTATACTTTGTAACAGCTGTACGTACCTTGCATTTATACCTTGGACTTTCAAATGGCTGCAATGTTCCTCTTTAACTAACAGATTAATTTACTGCAAGCAGCGCAACTGCAGCACAGTGGTAAATTGTCTCTTGGCAGAGCAGTAGGAGTCTGTAAAATCTTCTCGTCGCATAACACCTTTCTATATGAGGAATTATGAACCCAGGATTTCTTATTAGGGGTTGATATGGCCAAAAACGGAGTTAAATCGGAGCCGTTCGGAGTGGGCACGAATCTCGAAGTCATAAGGGCAAGATGGTAATTTCACATACCGACGGGTCCGAATTCGGAACCGGGTCTCTCCTCTTGGACTCGCTAACCCATGAACGGATCTGTTCAGCTGAGAACAGGTCTTAACCCGTTCAGGGCCGGTCCTGAGTTCCCGGGGCCCTAGGCGAACTTCCGACATGGGGGCCCCTAATAACATATATATTTTTTTACCTCGCAAAATTCGTATTTATATTTACAAGGGAAGTTCAAATTTGGAGCCCCCTAAAATCGCAAAATCTCCGGGAGCCCAAGGCGGCAGCCTTACCCGCCTCTAAGGTAGGGCCGGCCCTGAACCTGTTAAGGACCAGTTCAACAGGATAGGAGGAAATCCTGGCTTGTCCTTATCCTGAGGAGGTGGTTACAACCGCCCCTATCCAGACACACTGGGAAGTATGGATTCATCCTGATCCTGAAAAAGATCCCCACGGTGATTATAAATACCCCCCTACCTCCTACTGTCACAGGTGATCACTCTTTGTCTACTCAAGCTCTTTTCCTTCACTTTTTCTGGTATTGACAAGAGCGTCGGAGGGTTCGTCGCCGGAATCCATCCAAGTGTTTCCAACGTTTGTGTAGGTCCAAGGGAGCACCCAGGAGTTAACTAGTCAACAAGGAAGATGTCAGATTCAGCCTGTTCGAGTTCCTGCGAACCTACAAATTCTGTCTATTGCCCCCACACCAGATTCAGCGGCAACAGATTGGCGCCGTCTGTGGGAACTCTCGACAAACAATCCAACTTTCCTCTTTCGACCAAAGCTACTCCCAGCAATGCCTCCCAAGAAGAAACCTGTCACGCCCCGATTCCCACTATACGGAAATACAGGCACGCAACTGAGGCCCAGCGAATGATATACATCATCCATAAGCTGTACAATTATAAGCTCAACAAGATCTTTATAACACAATCACGCAGTCAAATATAATAATCATATGAGCTGAAAATAGAATACCATCATTTGGATAATACATCAACATCGGGTAAAGATTTCCGGGAGTACAAGGTGCCAGAATTAAAATAATATGATAAGCAGTTCGTTATAACAATTAGATAAAATAGCGACTGAAAGAAAAACAACATGAAGTAGTAAGGAAGCAGCAACGATCGTCTAGAGAGTCTGCTCGTCGGATCCATCAGTACCTGTATAATTATTAACTCAAAGAAAAATAGAAAAGTTCCCGTTAGAGCAAGTTTCGGGCAGCAAGTAGCAACAAGCAGTAAAAGGGGTAATATAACAGGATATAATATGGGAGAAACAAGAAGTAGAAGTACAAATACAATATGGAAGTAAGCAAAGAACTGGGACAATATGATCATGTAAGTAATAACTGTAACTAGTATATTCTAGACTTCAAGATATAAGCAATTGATAACCTAGGCTCAGTTAATCGATAATTATGTAATCAATGATCGAGAGTCATGTAATCAAGAGTCATGTAATCAAGAATCAAGAGTCATGTAATGAAGAGTCATGTAATCAAGAATCATGTAATCAAGGATCGAGAGTCATGTAATCAAGAATCATGTAATCAAGGATCAAGAGTCATGTAATCAAGAATCATGCTTAGTGAAGATCTCAAGTTTATCTGTTTTATTAACTTATCTAATGCACACAATTCTGTGTCCCATACCACAAGTTCGGTGCATATCAATCATGTGACGTTTAGACTTAAGTAGTGAATTCTATAGGATTATGTACTCGGGTCTTCCAGTGATAGTATCACGACATGTAATCATGAATCATGTAATCGAGAATTATGTAATCAAGAATTGTGTAATCAAGAATCAAGAATCAAGAATCACTATTTCGGGAAACATGGGCCCCCTTCCGAGTATACTCCCCTATATTGTCCATTACTAAGCCGTACCCTTATAACCCCGGCTTGTTATTCTTTTATAATTAATTATGAACATGCAGTTGGTACGACTAGTGGAACGGTATAATCAAATAGTTTAGTCAAGGAAAATATCAAGGGCAGTAATCATGAGACGTAAAACGAGTACATATATCGAGAGTAGTTATTATAGAATTATCAAGTGGTATAAAATGTATTATATCAACCTATTATATCTATGCAAGTTATTATTACAAGAACAATAATACACTCAGTTCATTAAATATGAAAAATAACGGGTTTATATGCAAAAAAGTATAGATGAATTTTTAGACAACTTGACATATCTGCATTCAAATCAACTTTCCCATTGTTACAGAAAAGCAAATCCGATTCCGTCAGAGATTCTAGAAAGTAGACTCTCTTTCGGTTCCAACGCATATTCACACGATACATTCTAAAGAAAGTAGCTATGCGTACAAATTCATTCTTCGCTGGTTTCGATGTTTCGCGCGCATTGTAGAAATTCGGAGTCACAATATTAAAACTACGATATCTCACAATCTATACATCGGATTGAGAAATTGTAGGATGTTTCGGATATCTAGACTCAAAGGGCTACGATTTTTATGTAGAAAGTTTTTCGATCCAGTGTCGGGAACATGGTCAAATTCTCAGTACGAGATGCCGGTTAGTAATCCCGTGCAGGTTCAGAAATTCACAGTATGACAGTACTATAATCACGATATCTCACAATCTATACATCCGATTGAGAAACCGTAAGATGTTCTGGATTCGGGACTCGATAGGCTACGATTTCCACGTAGAAAATCTTCAATCCAGTATCGGGAACATGGTCGAATTCTTAGCGTAAGGTCAAGAAATTTTAGAGATAGTAAGGTTGAATATTCGATATTCGATAACACGATTCGAAATGTGTTAACGGTTCACTCTTGAGTTGATATAGCATGAAACCAGTGACTAGAATGGAGTTTGACAATAAAATATGGTGATAACTAGACTACTTGCCACGAGTCCAAGGAAAATGCTTGTACGAGAACAAAAATAGTGTACAAGGTACTTGCCTTATAACGTGACGATTTTGGTGGTGGTGTTAACCACGGAAAGAAGAAGCGAAGTCGGCAATGGAAGACGGCACAACGGCGGTAAGAATGGCGGCAAGACGGTAGCTAGCGAGCAACGATAGCAACGGTGAGCGACGACAACAACAAGGTGGCGCGGCGTCGGGTTGTTTTTCGGGGTTCACGGGATCGTAGAAGCGGAGTCGTTGGCTTGAAGGTGGAAGGTAAAGTGGAGCTCGGGTGTCACTTGAGCTCTCGGGTGTGAAGAAGGCAGAGGAAGAGAAGGAGGGAAAATGAAGAATGGGATGCAGATAAGAGAAGAAAAAGAGGTGGGAGGTTCTGCATGTGTTTGTGTGTATATATAGAAAGGAAAGGATAGGAGGGGTGTAGAAAAATCAAACATATATGTGGAAAAAAATGAGAAGTTAGGCGTAGAAGGAGAAAATGAGGGGTTAGTGGGGATTAGGTTAGAAAATAGGAATAAGGAGGAGAAGTCAGGAGTAGGAATTAGGCAGGATTAGGATTAGGGTTAGGATTAGGATTAAGATTAATCAGGGTTTAAAATTTGTATTTAAATTCCGATCGAAAAATCACAAACTTATAGAATTGATCAGAAAAATATTCTGGCTTTAGATAAAGAGTCCAAATAGAAAAATAAAACTGATCTAAAAATTGAAGTACAAAAATTCACGTAATAAAATACGTACAACTGTAACAAGGAGTTACAATCCTACCCACCTTACAAAAAAATTTCGTCCTCGAAATTTATTCAGGCTGGATATAGGATAGCTAAGAAGCGAATGCCATACTCTTCAATCGAGAGTACAACAAAAGATAAAAGAAACAAAGAGTACAAAGGCACAAAAATAACTAAAGAAAAATTGTGCATCCTCAACTGTCGGAATCAACAATTTGATGTTTGGGCTCAGAGTCTGAACCACCGACATCGCTAACATCCCAGTTCAGCTGAGTCACAAGCTCATCTCGCTCTGGCACATACTCCTCCAATTTTCTTAGTAACTCCTTAGGCGATGGAGCTGAAATTAAGATGCATCTGGCCTTACTGGATATAAACCCCTCAGCCATAGCTGAATCTATGAAGGATAGCAGTGAGTCGTAATATCCATCAACATTTAAAAGACCTACCGGTTTGCTGTGGATCCCCAGTTGAGCCCAAGTGATCACCTCGAACAATTCCTCAAGTGTTCCATAACCTCCGGGCAAGGCTATGAAAGCATCAGCAGCATGAGCCATTTCAGCCTTCCTCTCGTGCATGTTGGAGACAACTCTAACATCTTCCACAGTTCCCCCAGTAATCTCTTTCGGCATCAGCGACTTGGAAATCACTCTCAAAACGTGTCGGCCACTAGCACGAATAGCGTCGGAAACTAGGCCCATCAATCCTATACTCCCACCACCATAGACGAGATCGATTTCCTTTCTACAAGCTCCTTGACGAGCTCGATCGCGGCTTCCTGGTAGCTAGCTCTTTTGCCAGAGCTACTACCACAAAATACACAAATTCTGCCGAATCTCGATAAAGATGAAGAAAGCTTCATCTTCTTCCCTGCTTCACTTTCTTCTTCCACCGATTTTCTCTTCATCCCCATTACCGATTCTTGATCTCTTCTTTCCATTTGCCAAGAAAATCCGAGCTCCTACTCTCTCTTTCTTTCTTGCTCCCGTCTCTGCTATCGGATTCTCACTCTTTCTCTTCACCGAAGCTTGCTCCCGAGTTGCCTTCTTCTTTCTTTTCTTCCCTTTCTTCCCCGACCTCTCTCTCTCTTTCTTCTTCCTCTTTCTTTCTCTTTTTCTTTCTTCTTTCTTTGACTTCTCTCTCTCTTTCTCTTCTTTTTATTTCTTCTTCTTCTTGTCTTTTTCTTCATTAATGCACCGCCCCCTATAACCGGCCTATGATCAGTATCTGTACTTTGGCCCTTATCCATTCCAAATATAACATCGAACCTTGAGTTGTTGATGACGTTGAAGTTTGCTTTGATATTCATTCCACGAATCAATAAGGGACTCTACTATGCTCCCGCTGTGCCACTCTGATGGTGATATTTCTAGATGCTGATGTCACGTAATAGCGATCGATGAATTGAGCAGAAGTAAGAGATTGGTAACACAAAGATGTTGGTTGTCAAACTTATTTGGTAAAGTGGGCTCCACCCACCAAACAATGTTGAAAAATTGTGGCAAGATTGGTGCCGCAAAGAAAAATGGGAGAAACAGGAATGAATAATTTGTCAGTTACTCATTTTTCATTCCTATAAATGAGAGGTTTAGGAAGAAGAAAAAAATTAAGCAAGATAAGAACAAGAAACAAGCAGAAAAGAAGAAAAAGGATAGAGTGTATAATACCAGTTTTAGAAAATAGTGAAGAGTCTTTTTGTTGTTATTCCAATTTCCAATTTGTTTGTTATTTAGCCCAACAAAATTCCTACCCTCTTCCAACAGAAGATTCAAGAAAATAGAGATAGAAAGAAATAACTAGTATGATACTCAATAATGGATTGATCGATGAGAATGAATGTACAGAAGGTAACAAACGACGCAGGAACTGAAGTATGACTAGATCAAAATATACCAGCAACTGTTTCTTTGGTGGTCTCTGCCTCCTCTGTAATCAAGTTATGAGCCTGATTACACTCTCCAGTATGTCCTCCACTGGGACTTGATCCTCCTATTGGTGTGACACTCTTTCTCTTCGGGCAATCTCAAACCTTGTGATCATTCGCTCCGCATGCAAGACACAAGTTGTTGGCTTTCCAGCAGTTCTTGCGTATGTGTCCAACTCGACGGCAAAAATAGCACTTCTGGCCCTTCTTCGGAGTCGCCGATGAGTAAGGTGATGCTCTAGTAGTCGGAATTTGAACTGGCCTCCGTATCGGTCCACCTGTAGACTGTGCGACAGTAAGGAGTTGTAATGCCCTCTGAACGGCAGTCCACCCTCTACGGATCTGCTCCTGGGTATCGAGCATGGCAGTGTAACTCTTATGCTGGTGCACAAACAAGTCCCATTGAATGGAGTTTGCGACATCCTGTACCCTATCCGGATTAGCTCTCACCAGTTCATTTTGCTCTTGCTGTAACTCCATCATTCGTTGCATCTCCTGGAGAATGACGACGATCTCCGATAGTTCATCCCTGGGTGTAGAAGTCGAAGAGCCTCCGTAAACCATAGTCTGAAATGCATATTCGAATGAGGTAAATCTCCAGATGGTAAGTTGGTTATTAACATTCATGTGATCCACGTGATGTGTATATTGTTGAGCTTAGCATGGTTCGAGCCTAGGCTCTGATACCACTAAAAACCTTTCACGTCCCGCTTTTCACTATACGGAAATACAGGCACGCAACTGAGGCCCAGCGAATGATATACATCATCCATAAGCTGTACAATTATAAGCTCAACAAGATCTTTATAACACAATCACGTGGTCAAATATAATAATCACATGAGCTGAGAATAGAATACCATCATTTGGATAATACATCAACATCGGGTCAAGATGCCCGGGAGTACAAAGTGTCGAAATTAAAATAATATGATAAGCAGTTCGCTATAACAACTAGATAAAATAGCGACTGAAAGAAAAACAACATGAAGTAGTAAGGAAGCAGCAACGATCGTCTAGAGAGTCTGCTCGTCGGATCCATCAGTACCTGTATAATTATTAACTCAAAGAAAAATAGAAAAGTTCCCGTTAGAGCAAGTTTCGGGCAGCAAGTAGCAACAAGCAGTAAAATGGGTAATATAACAAGATATAACATGGGAGAAATAAGAAGTAGAAGTACAAATACAATATGGAAGTAAGCAAAGAACTGGGACAATATGATCATGTAAGTAATAACAGTAACTAGTGTAATCTAGACTTCAAGATATAAGCAATTGATAACCTAGGCTCAGTTAATCGATAATTATGTAATCAATGATCGAGAGTCATGTAATCAAGAGTCATGTAATCAAGAATCAAGAGTCATGTAATGAAGAGTCATGTAATCAAGAATCATGTAATCAAGGATCGAGAGTCATGTAATCAAGAATCATGTAATCAAGGATCAAGAGTCATGTAATCAAGAATCATGCTTAGTGAAGATCTCAAGTTTATCTGTTTTATTAACTTATCTAATGCACACAATTCTGTGTCCCATACCACAAGTTCGGTGCATATCAATCATGTGACGTTTAGACTTAAGTAGTGAATTCTATAGGATTATGTACTCGGGTCTTCCAGTGATAGTATCACGACATGTAATCATGAATCATGTAATCGAGAATTATGTAATCAAGAATTGTGTAATCAAGAATCAAGAATCAAGAATCACTATTTCGGGAAACATGGGCCCCCTTCCGAGTATACTCCCCTATATTGTCCATTACTAAGCCGTACCCTTATAACCCCGGCTTGTTATTCTTTTATAATTAATTATGAACATGCAGTTGGTACGACTAGTGGAACGGTATAATCAAATAGTTTAGTCAAGGAAAATATCAAGGGCAGTAATCATGAGACGTAAAACGAGTACATATATCGAGAGTAGTTATTATAGAATTATCAAGTGGTATAAAATGTATTATATCAACCTATTATATCTATGCAAGTTATTATTACAAGAACAATAATACACTCAGTTCATTAAATATGAAAAATAACGGGTTTATATGCAAAAAAGTATAGATGAATTTTTAGACAACTTGACATATCTGCATTCAAATCAACTTTCCCATTGTTACAGAAAAGCAAATCCGATTCCGTCAGAGATTCTAGAAAGTAGACTCTCTTTCGGTTCCAACGCATATTCACACGATACATTCTAAAGAAAGTAGCTATGCGTACAAATTCATTCTTCGCTGGTTTCGATGTTTCGCGCGCATTGTAGAAATTCGGAGTCACAATATTAAAACTACGATATCTCACAATCTATACATCGGATTGAGAAATTGTAGGATGTTTCGGATATCTAGACTCAAAGGGCTACGATTTTTATGTAGAAAGTTTTTCGATCTAGTGTCGGGAACATGGTCAAATTCTCAGTACGAGATGCCGGTTAGTAATCCCGTGCAGGTTCAGAAATTCACAATATGACAGTAATATAATCGCGATATCTCACAATCTATACATCCGATTGAGAAACCGTAAGATGTTCTGGATTCGGGACTCGATAGGATACGATTTCCATGTAGAAAATCTTCAATCCAGTATCGGGAACATGGTTGAATTCTTAGTGCAAGGTCAAGAAATTTGAGAGATAGTAAGGTTGAATATTCGATAACACGATTCGAAATGTGTTAACGGTTCACTCTTGAGTTGATATAGCATGAAACCAGTGACTAGAATGGAGTTTGACAATAAAATATGGTGATAACTAGACTACTTGCCACGAGTCCAAGGAAAATGCTTGTACGAGAACAAAAATAGTGTACAAGGTACTTGCCTTATAACGTGACGATTTTGGTGGTGTTAACCACGGAAAGAAGAAGCGACATCGGCAACGGACGGCGGCACAACGGCGGTAAGAATGGCGGCAAGACGGTAGCTAGCGAGCAACGGTAGCAACGGTGAGCGACGACAACAACAAGGTGGCGCAGCGTCGGGTTGTTTTTCGGGGTTCACGGGATCGTAGAAGCGGAGTCGTTGGCTTGAAGGTGGAAGGTAAAGTGGATCTCGGGTGTCACTCGAGCTCTCGGGTGTGAAGAAGGCAGAGGAAGAGAAGGAGGGAAAATGAAGAATGGGATGTAGATAAGAGAAGAAAAAGAGGTGGGAGGTTCTGCATGTGTGTGTGTATATATATAGAAAGGAAGGGATAGGAGGGGTATAGAAAAATCAAACATATATGTGGAAAAAAAATGAGAAGTTAGGCGTAGAAGGAGAAAATGAGGGGTTAGTGGGGATTAGGTTAGAAAATAGGAATAAGGAGGAGAAGTCAGGAGTAGGAGTTTGGCATAGAATTAGGCAGGATTAGGATTAGGATTAGGATTAGGATTAGGATTAATCAGGGTTTAAAATTTGTATTTAAACTCCGATCGAAAAATCACAAAATTGTAGAATTGATCAGAAAAATATTCTGGCTTTAGATAAAGAGTCCAAAGAGAAAAATAAAACTGATCTAAAAATTGAAGTATAAAAATTCACGTAATAAAATACGTACAACTGGAACAGGGAGTTACAAAGCCCGCAAACTCCAATCGAAGAACAACCTCTTCTCCTCCTCCTCCTCCTCCGTAGGGGGATCTCCCTCCACCCATCCAACCAACCCTGCAGCTCGTTCCACGGGCTCTGCAGTCTATTCTGCAACCTTTGGGACCCCAAGCCACCGTGGGGGAACCCTCTCGACGAAGTCGCCACAAGCAACCTGTGCATCAGGTTCGGGTTTCCATCCATAATGCCGACACAGACTCAATGGCTTCCCATAGTCCTCCCACTCCAAAGGATCTGCGGGACGTGCTCAACAATCGGCAGACCGAACATGGACCCGATCTCTGTACTCGTCTGGATGAGAAGCGGACTCGCGAGGCGAACCCTGACCGCGAGCACCCGAGGGATCGGTCACCACGCTGATCAGACCGTAGGGGGTCCAACTCTCCCCTAGGCAGAGAGAGTCGCCCCAGCATCGCCTAAGATGGAGTCGCTCCCCGGCAAGCCGTCCTGCGCCTCGAGCCCATCGGGAGCAGGAGGCCCCCGTCACAAGGGCAGAATTTCAGCAATACCAGGCGGCAGTCCTCCGAGCGCTCAATACCGCCCCCAACAATGGCCATCGGGCTTCCAGCCCTCGGCCAGCTCCTCGCCATCCTCACTGCTCCCGCAGTCCTCGGCCGGCTCCAAACCATCGCCGCCGTTCCCTAAGTCCCAGGCTGGCTCCAAGCCATCACCACCCTTCTCCCGATCACCACCGCCGCTCCCGGAGTCCGCAGCCTACTCCGAGCCACCCCTGTCGTTCTATCAGTCCACCACCTACTCAGAGCCATCACCGTCGCAGCCCCAGCCCTCCTCGGCATGAGAAGGAGTCTCGGGGCTCAGCAAGATACGACCGAAGGGATGACTCGGTCTACCGCCGTCTCCACGAGATGGAGAGGTGCCTCGGCCATCTCGACCGAGACGAAGAACAACGGGTGAGGGACCTCCGCCTAAGCAGGTCCCCATTCTCTCGCGCCATCATAGAGGCTCTAGTCCCAGACAACTTCAAACCTCCACACTTCGAGACCTACACCGGGGAGACGGACCCCGCAGATCACATTGAGAGTTTCAAAACTCTCATGATGATCCATCATGCATCCGATGTCCTCATCTGCAAGACCTTCCCGGCCACACTCAAGGGGCCGACTCGGGAGTGGTATTCTCGACTTGCACCAGCATCTATCTTCTTCTTCGACTAGTTCGAGGGTCTCTTCCTCACGCATTTCGTGAGCAGTCGTTGCACCGAGAAGATGAGCACCTCCCTACTGTTTCTCAGTCAAAAGAAGGGCGAGCGATTGAGGGATTACGTCAAGCGTTTCACTGCTGAGGCTAGATCCATCGCCTCCTTGGAACCCTCGGTGGCCACGGTCGCCTTCCAGTCCAACGTCCTCAATGCAGATCTCAGGGCATCCCTCACCAAGAAGCCCCCTCGGGACTTCTCAGAGCTCCTACTCCGGAGCGAGAAGTACATCCGAGCGGAAGCTCTCCACCGCCCCATCTTTGAGGTGTCGTCTTCAGTGAATAAGCGGAAGGGTGCAGAAGAAGAAGGAGCCAAGAAGCTCCAAAAGGATAATGGGGGTCAACGTCGTCCTCCCCCTCGGTTCGAGAAATTCACTCCGCTTAATGCGAGTGTATCCGCCATCCTGATGGAGATCGGGAACGAGGGTCTCCTACCCCCTCCCCCTAAGATGAATACTTCGGGAAAGAGGAGGGATCGAAATAAGTGGTGCCATTTCCACCGGGACCACGGGTACGACACAGATGAATGTTGGGCCCTCAAAGACGAGATTGAGGTCCTCATCCAGAGAGATCAGCTCACTCGCTTCGTTAGGAAGGATAGGGCCGATCCGCCCCCGCCGCCCAGGGGGGCTAACAGGCGAGCAGAGCAGCATGTGGAGGCTTCGGAGGTCGAAGCAGAGGCCATCCTGCACCTGATACACGGAGGCCCAATGGGAGGAGATTCTAACTCCTCCCGAAAAGCCTTCGTTAGGGAAGTCAATTTCGTGCAAGGCCATCCTCCCCCCAAGGGCCTGGGAGTCCCTGTAACGTTCTCAGATAGGGACTTGGAGGGTATCCGCACGCCCCACTGCGATGCCCTCGTCATCAATCTCCGAATGGCGAACTTCGACGTTCGTCGAATTTTGATGGATAACGGTAGCTCCATCAACATCCTTTTCTTGGAAGCTTTCAAGGGCCTCCAGCTGTCGAGAGGGACCGGCTCAAGCCCGTAGGCTACACTCTTCGCGGGTTTACAGGGGTCCCGGTGACGATCGAGGGAGTTATAACCCTCGACGTAACTGCTAGAAAGGCCCTGGCAACTCGCATGGAGCCAATGGACTTCATGGTGGTAGACGTCAAGGCCGCCAATAATATTATCCTGGGTAGACTAGGTTTGGCCGCACTTCAAGCTATCCCTTCCGCCTACCATATGAAGATGAAGTTCCCCACGCCCTCGGGAATGGGAGAAATAAGGGGGAGCTAAGAAGCGGCTCGAAAGTGCTACATGACCTCGATGGGGGGTTCACTTCTCTCCCTGGAAGCACTCAAACTTCCCCAGGAGGGCAGTCAAACTATCTTCGAGCCCGTAGACGAATTGGAGGAAGTGGCCTTCTCTGAAGAAGACACCACTAAAACATTCCACGTCAGCAAGGCCCTCTCCCCCTCCATTAAGCAAGACATCTCCCGGTGTATATGGGAGAACCGCGACCTCTTCGTCTGGACTGTGGTCGACATGCCCGGGATCTTAGAGGAGCTCTTAATGCACCGTCTGAGTGTCGCCCCTGGAGTCAAGCCTGTCCAACAGAAGAGGCAAAAGTTCGCTCCCGAGTGACAGCAGGCGATTAAAGAGGAGGTCGAGAAGCTCCTCAACGCCCGATTTATCCAGGAGGTAAACTATCCTAAGTGGCTCTCCAATGTGTTGATGGTCAAGAAGGCCAACGGGAGCTGGAGGATATGCATCGACTTCACCGACCTCAATAAGGCGTGCCCAAAGGACCCTTTTCCCCTTCACAGCATCGACGCCTTGATCGATATGACCTCCGGGCACGAGCTCCTCAGTTTCATGGATGCCTTCTTGGGGTACAACCAAATCTGGATGTTCCCTTCCGACATTCCGAAGACCTTGTTTGTGACGGACCAGGGCCTCTATTGCTACCGAGTTATGCCATTTGGCTTGAAAAACGTGGGAGCCACATATCAACGCCTGGTGAACAGGGTCTTCCAAAACCAAATTGGCCGAAACATGGAAGTCTATGTAAACGATATGTTGGTCAAGAGCATCCGAGGGCAAGAACATGTTCTTGATCTTCAAGAAGCCTTCGGGGTGCTCAGGAGGCATGATATGAGACTGAACCTGAATAAGTGTGCGTTCGGAGTCTCATCCGGCAAGTTCTTGGGGTTCATGGTCAGCCAGAGGGGCATAGAGGCCAACCCCGAAAAGATCTAGGCTATTCTCAAGATGGCACCCCCTCCAGTGTTAAAGAGGTACAGAGGCTCACTGGGCGCCTCGCCGTGATTGGGCGATTTCTCTCCAAGTCCGGGGAGAAGTGCCTCCCTTTCTTCAAGGCCCTCAGAGGGGCTAAAGGCTTCGAATGGGGACAGCAGCAGCAGGAGTCCTTCGACAACCTCAAGGAATATTTAGCTAACCCTCCGCTTCTGAGCAAGCCAGCATTTGGAGAGGTCCTCTACATCTATCTTGCAGCTTCGGAGCAGATGCTCAGCGCGGTCCTTGTACGGGAAGAGGATAGGGCACAGAAGCCCATCTATTATGTGAGTAAGGTACTCCGGGATGCCGAACTCCGTTACCTGAAGCTGGAGAAGATGGCTTTCGCCTTGGTCATGGCAGCCCGAAAGCTCCGCCCCTACTTCCAATCTCATTCAGTGGTCGTCCTTACTGACCAGCCACTGAAACAAGTTCTCCACAAGCCCGAGACCTCCGGGCAGCTTATGAAGTGGTCCATCGAGCTGAGTCAGCATGATATCAGCTACTAGCCCAGAACGGCAATAAAGGCCCAAGCTCTGGCCGAATTCATTGTGGAGAACACCATCCCCGACTCTTGTGAGCCGTCTGCCGACCCCTTGGTCTGGACCATTTATGTAGACGGGTCCTCTTGCGCCGATGGAAGTGGGGCTGGCATCATCTTAACCGGCCCCGACGCTTTCGTCCTCCAATACTCCCTCCGCCTAAACTTCCCAGCATCAAATAACAAAGCGGAGTATGAGGCCCTCATAGTGGGGCTTTGCATGGCTCGCAAGGCAGGCGCCGAGCGCGTAAGGGTCTTCAGTGACTCCTAGTTGGTCGTCAACCAGTAGTCCGGAGAATACGAGGCTAGGGACGAGCATATGGCCAAGTACTTGGTGGAGGTTATGGAGCTTCTAGCCTTATTCAAAAATGTTCAACCCCAGCGGGTTCCTCGAAAGGAAAACACACAGTCAGATGCTCTCTCTAAGCTCGCCTCCTTGTCCCTCCAAGGTCTAGAGCAGACCGTCTTGATAGAGGTCCTTCTCTGACCAAGTATCGTTGAAGATAGCCCGGAGCCAATGGAAGCTTACCCCCTAACACTTGGGGAGAACTGGATGAAGCCCCTCCTCGAGTATCTCAGAGACAGACTCCTCCCTGACGACCCAAAAGAAGCAAGAAGGACCAGGACATGAGCCGAACGGTACACACTCCTTGACGGAGTCATGTACAAATGCTCTTAAAGCATTTGTAGTCGTTTGCTAAATATGCATAATATGCATATTTGGTTGAAAACGGAGTTGCAGTCGTTGGCCAAATATGCATATTATGCATATTTGGCTACAGTAGATTGTCATAAATGAGAGGCGATTTGAGAATTATCCATATATGAGAGACGTCACTTCAAGTGTCGTACCAACAAAAAAATTAATTTTTTATTTGTTGAAGTGCCGTCGCTTGAAAAAAAATTAAATTTTCCAATTAAAAAAATCCAAAAATACACAATTTCTCGGACGGCACTTCGAGTGCCGTCTCTTGCCTTCCCCTTTTGTCGGACGACACTTCATGTGCCGTCGCTATGTTTAAAAAAAAAATTTAATTGAATAACATTTATGCCCCCACCTATTCAACGGCTCTTTTTGGCTCTTTTTCGCTTTCCTAGATCAATCTAACGGCTATTTTTTAATCTAAGCAGGTCACTATATTTTTCTATATATAGTACTCATTCTCAACCGAAAATTATTCAGATCTCAACTTTCTTCTCTGTCTTGTATTATCTCAACTATCTTCTCTGTCTTCTATTGAGTTATTTGTGAAAGAAAATAAATGGCAAATGTTAGAAGTGCAAGGGGAAGAGCTTATACAGCTGAGGAAGATGTTCTGCTATGCCAGAGTTGGATCAGTATAACCCAAGATCCAGTTATTGGTAACGATCAATCCAGGTCACAGTTTTAGGATCATATTTTTTCTATGTTTAAGGTAATATTAGGAACTCCGACCGACAGAACAGTACCGACAGAACAGTGAGCTTACTCACTAGTCGGTTTCAAGTGATTTCCAAAGAAGTAGCTCTATTCATAGGAAAATTGAGCAATGCAACAACTAGAGCCGGTAGCGGAACAACTGAGGCAGACAAGGTTTGTAAAAAATGTACGATTTGAATTCATTATTTGTATTATTTATTTACCTAATAACGTTTGGAATATCAATGTTGTCTCAGATTTGCGAAGCCAGAGTACAGTATTTGGCATCTTCGGGGAAAGCATTCAAATTTGATGAATGTTATGAGATCCTGAAAGAGCAGCCAAAGTTTTCATTGCGCACAACACAAGTTTTTGATCAAGTACCTAATACCCAAGTCGGTGAAGGTAGTGAAAGCCCAAATTCTCCCACAATCAACTTGGACTCAGATCTACCCATGGATACGGATTCACCTACATCCCTTACCCGACCACCAGGTCGCAAAGCTTCTAAGAGGAAAGTCAAAAGTGTGGCCGAAACATCAGGCATCAAAGATATGGCCGAAGAAACAGCCATTTATACAGATGTATACAAAGAATCGCAAGTTACAAGAATGCGATAAAAACCCGAGAATGCGATCTTAAAGAACGGATCGAGGAAGATCGTATTATGGGTATCGATCTAAACACATTACCAATGAATCAACGATATTATTTTATATGTAGGCAAAACGAAATTCTACAAAAACGAGGTTATAACGATGGATAATGTCACGCCCCGCTTCCCGGAATACAGGAACACAGGCACGTAACTGAGGCCCAGCGAATGATATAAGTATGTCAACTCATATCATCCATAGCTGTACCAGTCTTAATCAACAATATAAGAAAAATGAATCACAACCACGCAGGAAACATGATCACATAAACGAGAACGAAATTCAATAACCAATTCTGGAATACAAGAACTTACCAAATTACTCGAGAGACTCCTGCTCCAATTGTGAAAGATCTGCTCATCAATGCCTCCTAGGAATTCTCTTTATGCACCTGTGCTTGATTATCTAAAAAGAACGAATAATTTGTCCTTAAAGCAAGTACGGACAGCAAGTAGTGGAAAACAGAGAGTAAAGGAACAGGTTACATGAAAGAATATGAATCAAGATCAAGTTTGCAAGGCAATAATGGGTACTAGTAACAAATGGTCTTAATCAAGTTTATATACATGTCAACTAGTTCTATTATCAAGTTGTTCTCTTATCTAGTGCACGTACTACTGCATCCCATACTACAGGTTCCATGCACGCACAACAGTGTTCGTTTTAGACTTCGTGGTGGGGTCTACAGAGCGTGTACTCGGCATATCACGACAACAAGATTACAGGATAACAAGTTCACGTCTCCACACGTATTCTCCACCTTCTATATAACAAGTCCATGTAACAAGAGGGCCTTACCGAGTACATTTTCTGAGACTGTCCACTACTAGGTCAACCCTTAGAACCCCGGCTTGTTTTAGTATTTTATTAAGTCATTCATGTACATGCAAGTGGTTATAATAATGTCAAGTGAATGGTGATAATGCAGCAACATGATATATTACACAATAATAAGCAAGAAGTAACGAATCTGAAAATAACAATTCTCCTTATATTATTTTAACTGATTCCTAATATAACTGGGTCGAAACCTCAGTACAAGACAGACAAGGCAGCATCACATAAATGTTCATCAAGTGGGAAATTATCGAGTTATTGTATCATACATGTGGTAAGAATAATTTACAGCAAGTCATGTGAATTTCCCAGTAAACAAGTCAAGTTAATAATCAAGTTCCAGTCTCAAGTTCTCATGTAAACAGCATGTATTTAATCATGGTATGTTTTTCTCATGTATAATTTAATTATTTATATTATATGCATGTCCAGGTTTGGGTTTGACTCAAGGGATAATAAAGGAGGTCAAGAGCACGTCGGGTTAGCTCGTGTAAACCCTCAATACTCTTAACAAGACGGGACACAAAGCAGGGTTTAACGATATTTAAATTTGGAACTACTTGCATAAGAGATCAATTAAACTTGAACTAGAATAAATAAAAATTGTTCAAGTGGACTTGCCTGTTAGTCGACGACGATGAATTTGAACAAGAATAACGGGATCAGTATCCCGGGCAGTAGAATATGTGCAAAATATGCATGTGGCAGCCACGCCAAGGTCCAAGATAGCAACTCCAATAGCAATAAACAGCAACTTCACTTCAACATCTCTAAATATGAGTCAACTCCTTCACAAATTCCAAGACAGTAAACACCTCCCAACAACAACTCCACTGCAACAACTAATAACTCCAATCCAATCTGCTACTCCACAACACCAAACACCAGTGTAACATCCAACAAACACAATACCTCCCAAACAGCAAAGCACCCAACACCAATATAATAGAATCAATCCAACACACACAATCCCCAATACACCATGTCTTCTACTTCCCCTTCTTCAATCCAGAGAGAGGGGGAGAGAGAGAACGAGCGGGAGAAGGGAGCGGGCTGCGATCGACGAGGGCGAGCGGCGATGAGTAGCGGGAAGCGCTCGCGGCTGGGAGAGCTTCGACTGGAGGAGACGGCAGCGGGAAAAAAGGAAGCGCGCGATGGAGACAGGGGACGGCGGAGACCAAGGCGCTGGACTCAGGAGGAGCCTGCAGAGACGGCGACGCGCGGAAGAGGAAAACAGCGACGGGGAGCACAGGCAGCGACGGCTCCGACGAGGAGGAGTGGAGGTAGAGCTTCGATGGTGAGGTGCGGCTGTCGACGAGGTCGAGGTGAGTTGGCAATGGCGAGCTGCAACAATGGCGGAGGAAGACGACGTTGTACTGGCTGGACGAAGGAGAGGAGAGGCGAGCGGGGAATGACGAGAGCGCTCGAGGCAAGGCGAGCGGCGGAATGGAGACGAGTGATGCGGTGGTGGCGGCGCGACGACTGGGCGAGGTCGCGCGACTGGAGCGACGACGACGCTTCGAGGAAGACGATAGTTGGCGGAGCTTCGGGATGATGGCTTCAACTGAGGAAGGGGATGGTGCGAGCGAACGGGGTTGCGAGGGCGGCACAGGGGCTGAGCGAGGGTGGGAGCAGCAACGGCAGGAGTGGGCTGCGATCGGCGAGCGACTGGATTGAGCGGAGGAGTGGTCGAGCGGCAGCCATGGCGGAGCTCGAGCGGGAGAATGGAGGAAGGAGAGTTGGTGAGTTTGGGTTTCTTTTGGGATCGTCTGGTTTCTCTGTTTGTTAGAGAACAGAGAGAGAGATGGAGAGATGGAACGGGTGAGAGAGGAGAAGGGGGTTTAGTTGTAACGGGAGAGAGAATAACGGGAGAGAGTGGGGGAGTGTGCAGTCAAAATGAGGAGGAAGTTAGTGAACGGTTTGAAGAGTGGGGAATACGGAAAAGAATTCTATAGGGATAGATGTAGGATAAAACCGTACAATATATATGGGTTCTGGACTTGGACTTTGGTTCTTGGGCTCAAAATGAATATAATAAACCCAATAGGAATTGTTGGGCTTCAATTAAATAACATAACATGTATCAAAATCAATGGGCTCCAAATGAGATAAATAGAAGAAGAGACAAATTCTAACTTGGAATATAAATTTGGGTTTCAATAGGAGATCCAAATGATTTAAATGCATCGGAAGAAATTTATACGAAATTTGAAATATAAGAATACATGGAAATCCGTATAATCGGAAACAGGGGTTACAGATAAAGAACATGAACCCAAAAATCTGTATTTTGTCTTAGTATAAGCATGCATTATTAATTTGAAATGAAGAAGAATCTTTTTTGGCAGTGAGTGGACCCATAACATCCTGTTTGATGAAAATGAGCATTTATTAGATGCTCACATATGTAATTAGTGAATGTACGATTGACCCAAATATTATATACTACCATAGTTGAAAATACTAAATTAACCATGTTTATAATTATTTCATCAAATTAAAAGTTACAAGACGAAGGGAATACATACTAATACATGTCAAGTGCAATTACTCATCACCAAATTGATTCCAAATATGCTTCACAAGATCTTGACGAAGAGCATGATGTCTTTGCCGATCCTGTAGAATGACATTACGAAAGGTTCGGCCTACTTCATCAATTGGGTCACCTGTGTTTGGTTCGATCCCAATTGATTCAGGAATTTGATCATAATCATAGTCAAGATCTCCTTTGTCACGTTCATCCTCAACAATCATGTTGTGTAAGATGATACATGTTTTCATAATATAGGACAAACTATCTACATCCTACATGCGTGCTGGACCCTTCACTATTGCAAAATGTGATTGTAAAACTCCAAAAGTACGCTCAATATCTTTTCTTGCACCCTCTTGCAATTCTACGAATTTTCCTTTTTTTGGGTATCTGGTGCGGTGTAAGTTTTCATGATGGTTGCCAACGGTGGGTATATACCATCCGCTAGGTAAAATCCCATATTGTAATTGTGGTTGTTGATGACAAAATTAGCTAGAGGTGCACGACCATCAAGAATCTCATTAAATAAAGTTGACCGGTTCAACACATTTAGATCATTGTTGCAATCTGGCATTCCAAAGAATGAATGCTAGAACCAAAGATCATAAGATGCAACTGCTTCGAGAATAATAGTCGGTTCCCGAACATGTCCTGTGTATTGTCCGTGCCATGCTACCGGACAATTTTTCCACTTCCAATGCATGCAATCTACATTACCCAACATTTCAGGGAAGCCTCGAGCGCTGTTCTCTTCTAGTGGTCTTTCCACATCGCCTGGTGTTGGTTTCCTCATATATTGTGAACCAAATAAAGTTACAATTGCAAAACAAAAATGACGTAGAGTTTTCAATACCGTTGTTTCGCCAATACGTACATGTTCGTCAACAGCATCAGCCGCACCTCCGTACGCCAAACAACGTAGTGCCGCCATAATTTTTTGATGAGGAGTTAAGCCAACTTGTTTGCATGCATCCTGGGACAGTTGAAAATATTGATCGTAACCAACAACAACATTCAAGATTCGGTTGAAGAGTTGTCGGTGCATACGGAATCGACGTCGGAAAATTGAATCTGGGTAAACTGGATTTTCGGCAAAGTAGTCGTTCCACATCCGTCTATGACCTTCTTGTCTTTCGCGTCGAATGTAACTGCGACGATTGATTTGTTCGCTAGCTTGGATTGCATTGCCAACCCTTATTAGATGATTGTGAACAATCCTAGCAATAATATTGTTGTTCTCCTCTGATGAAGAGGAAGATGAACTCGAGGGAAAAGGTATTTGTAAATTAGCAATGGGAATTTAGGAGGTAACGGAGCAGTGAGTAGATGCAGGAGTTAAAGTTTTCAAAGTGGACTACATAAATAAATGTACCCAGGATGAGAGCATATAAATATTGATCATGCTGCTTGAAGAATGAACATTAATTATGTCCTGTCATATTTGAAATTTAACGTGTAAAAAAGTCAAAACCTACAATGCCTAGATAGGAAAGTGAACCGACTTGCCTCTGTCACTACAAAACAAATTAGAGCTGACTTGTCATGTGACAATCATATGGTGACTAGAATACCCTTAGGACTAAGATACCCTCATTTTTCATAATTACAAATTACAAATTAACACAACTGAAAATTGACGTTAATACCCTCATGTGTCATAAATAGAAAATAAATAAACTTTGTATTACAAATAATGTAGATTTTTTTCCTCATGTTCACATTAATACCCTCATGTATTACATATAGAAATTAAATACTACATATAAAGGATGTACAAATTTTCCTATTCTTCATAACTATACTAAGTTTCAGGCACATATGTAGATGTGGATGCTCCTGTGTCATCTAAATTCGGATTTATTGGTCTATGTCGGGAATGAGATGCCCTGCCCATCGATACAGATCGCCTCGCATTTGGTGATTCAGTTGAAATTGATTCCCTCAAAACCATTTCTGACAGTATCATTCGCCGAAGCTGTGCTTCGATGTTGCTAAATTGTTGACAACGAGTGTATAACTCTTCCTGTGGAAAGGTATAAAATATATAAATTAATTAGAGTACGTAAAATACATTCTACAATAATAACGAATTAAAGACGGAAATGTAAATTCAATTTTAGTAACTCACATATGTTGGTTGCCCACTCTGATGAAACGGGACATTGACATTAGAGTCCAAATTCTTCATAACAGTACCGCTTTGAAAAAGTGGCACTTCGACGTAAGGTTGACCAAGTAATACTGAAGTTTCTGCAATTGATTGAGTTGGATACTCGACCGGTTGCCAACATGGAAGTGCAACATATGGCAACTGAGTAGAAGTATCTCTAATAGATGCTGGCCCAATAAAATCTACATTGGATGCATGAGAGAGTGTCAGCATTATAGGACCAATTGAAATCTTTGCCCAATACTGATCATAAGTGAACTGCTCTACACGACGTACAAAAGGTGAAGCTTCAATAGGTTTAGGTAATGTAGTATTGGATGTCATGAAACGCATGAGAGGAGGTGGGTTTTTTGGTATAGCAATATAACCAGTAAGTTGGCGAATACAACGATCACCAAGATACCATACACCCTGCAATCAATTGTTCACTTTAGCATAATCATACTATTTGTTGAAAGTATTGTAAATTAATATAAAAAATTTAATATACCTAGCCGCAATACGTAAAAGTATGACAAAAATGTGAAATATATTTAGCAACTTCTATTTTATACACATTTGTAATTGTTGAAGAATTATATGGCTGCCAAATGATTGAGGAAGCAGTGCGCATCTCCAACTGATCATGGGCCATCGACTGATTATACCGAATAGGATCAGATCGACCTGAATCCAAGAATTTTTTATTCCATCGCAAAATTCTCGGCCATACATCAGAATTAGACATGTGGGTCTCCATAGGGGTGTTCCTATCTCTAACTGGAATACAACAATTTGTGTATTCGTAAGCCCAATACTGTAGAACATAATTATCGATTATGTTACGAATAGATAAATTGAAATAATATAATGACATTTTCGGACTAAAATTAGTATCTAATAGGATAAGTATTACCTCCAACACTTGCCACGACCCATTAAACGACTTTAGTTTAAGTATGCTACATGAATTCAAAGACAAATACAACAGAGCAAGTGCATGACTACCCCAATCGTATTTGCCAACAACATTGAGGTCTACAACTGCAGCTAGCCAACCACTCCTTACTAATCCAGCACCATTTGTGAAAAGAAATGCACCGAGAAAGAACATAAAGAAAGCTCGTGCGATCTTCATCTCTAGATTCCTGTCGCTTTGGGCTTCTTCAATCAAAGTATTGGTAAAATAATTTTTGAAAAATCCAACCCGTATACTTTGTGATTTCCAATCATCAACTGTTAGTTCTGGAAAGAAGCGTTGCTGAACAACTTCAAAAGAGTACATCTCATCGTCGCATGGAGGCAAGTCGCCGACACCGATAGAAATTTTCGTAAGCATTACCCAATCTAATGGAGTGAAACCCAACTCACCACACAGTAAGTGGAAAGTGTGGGTAGTGTCCCACCATCTCTTTACGAGTGCCTCCACGAGCCGAACCGACTTGTTTGTATTGATAGTCATGAAATGGTGCCATCCTGCCCGCTCTACTAGTAGTTTAATAAGTGGAACCCGTGAGCAGTACTGATTGTACATCGGTTCCTTCTAATTTTCCCTGAATTTACAGAAACCACTCTCAGGGGTAACAGTAACATATTGACTTATATGTTTGGAATCGTCTACTACACGATTCTAGTTGGACTGATCGGCATAGTCGACATTTGACATATCCACTTCACCTTCATTGCTTGTGCTGGATTGAGCTGGCACATGTTCTCGCTTTGATTTCAAACAACCAATAAATCTTCGTATCGAAGACATTTTTTTCGACTAAATAAGAAATTAAGATATAGATAATAAAATTTAGATTGAGAGTTGGCAGAGAGAGGATTGAGATTGATATTATTTTAGAGAGCTGGGAGGGGAGGAGAGGAGAGGAGAGTTAGTTTTTGATAGATTGAGAGACAGAGAGTGACTACATATATAGATTGAAAGGGGTAATATGGTCCAAATTTTTTTTAATAAAGCCATAAAATGTGGAGGAATTTCCGAAAAAGCTAAACACAACCAAAAAATTTCCCATCTTTGTCGGACGGCACTTCGAGTGCCGTCCCTCCCTTCCGCTTTAATTTTTTTTTTAATTCCTCTGACGGCACTTCGAGTGCCGTCACACCTATTAAATTTATTTTATTTCCTTTTCGCTCCGACGGAGCTTCATATGCCGTCCCACAAATTTGTAGTGTTTTTAAATTTTTTTTCCTCTCCGACGGAAGATGAAGCGCCGTCGCTAATTATTTTAATATAAAAAGGTAAAAAATCGCATTTGACGACTGCAGCAAAACCTTCGATTACTATTTCCATTAATTCATATATGCATATTTTATCCCTCAACGACTACAGATGCTCTTACACTCAGATCGACGACCGACCCTATCTGAGGTACCTCTCCCCGGAGGAAGCACTCTATGCCCTAAAAGAGGCCTACGATGGTATGTGCGGCACGCACTTGGGAGCAAGATCCCTCGCCCATAAGCTCTTGAACTACGGCTGCTTCTGGCTCACATTGCTGAGTGACTACGAGGAGTACGTCCGCTAGTGCGACTCCTGCCAGAAATTCGCCTCGATCCGTCGCCTGCCCCAAGCACAACTCACCTCCTTAGCAAGTCCTATCCCCTTCACAATGTGGGGGATGGATTTGCTCGGACCCTTCCCCCGCAGCTCCGGGCCAGCTGGAGTTCCTAGTCGTGGTGATAGACTACTTCTCAAAGTGGATCGAGGCCGAACCTCTTTCAACGATTACAGAGCACAAGGTCCAGAAATTCTTTTGGAAGAATATCATTTGCCGGTTCAGAGTGCCTCGCGTCCT
This sequence comes from Hemerocallis citrina, assembly GCA_017893485.1. Taxonomy (NCBI): domain Eukaryota; kingdom Viridiplantae; phylum Streptophyta; class Magnoliopsida; order Asparagales; family Asphodelaceae; genus Hemerocallis; species Hemerocallis citrina. The sequence goes on from JACEHZ010000282.1 coordinate 121,257, forward strand.
CGTAACCGACAACGGGACTCAATTCGCAGGAGCGAACTTTCGCAACTTTTGCACCGACCTCGGCATCCAGCAGCGGTTCTCCTCGATAGCTCACCCTCAGTCCAATGGCCAAGCGAAAAATGCAAATCGGCAAACCCTCTCTAGCCTGAAGAAGAGGCTTGACAAATCCACTAAGGGGTTATGGGTCGAACAGCTCCCGAACGTGCTTTGGAACTACCCACCACCAAAAGAACTTCGACAGGGGAGTCTCCCTTCAACCTCACTTATGGTTCCGAAGCTCTCATCCCCTTGGAAGTGGGTCTGCCTTCACCCCGACTGATAGCCTACAATGAAGCACAGAATGTGAACCAACTTCGAACTGCCTAGACCTTATAGACGAGGTCTGCGAGAGAGCTGCAATTCGACAAGAGACCTACCGCCGTAGAATCGCTCAGTCTTACAACAAGAGGGTACGGCCAGCCAATCTTAATGAGGGAGACCTAGTGCTCCGAAAATTGTTGATATCCAATCCAAGCAAAAAGGAAAAGTTGGCACCCAATTGGGAAGGACTGCATAAGGTCTCCAGCTATTCGCCCAGGAGCATATCAACTCGAAGATCCGGGGGGCAGGAGAATACCGAGGACATGGAATGCGGAGCACTCGATGAAGTACCAAGAGGGTGTCTAAACACCGTTCCAAGCAACTTCCCCAAGAGCGCTCCATGAAACATGTCTAAAGCTCTTATTTGTATTTTCATTACCAAAATATAAAAGCGACTCGCAACTTAGAAGCAACCGCCTAATTGTCTTCAATAAAAGCAATCCTTCCCCACAAGTTCTCTATTTTTGAGTACTCTAATACTTAAAAAAAATCTTTCATTAAAACGACAAGCTTGGAGTCCAACACTTGGTTCGACTCTGCCTCAACTACTTTGCTTCTAAGCATGTATGAGGCGGATCACCATTCGGAATTGCTCCTACAGCTGTTGACAATCGCTAAACGACATGCTTGAAGTCCAACACTTGGTTCGACTTCGCTTCAACTACCCGCTTCTAAGCGAGTATGGAGTGGATCGCCATTCGGAATTGCTCCTGCAGCTGTTGATACTTTCTAAACGACGCGCTCGGAGTCCAACACTTGGTTCAATTCTGCTTCAACTACTTGCTTTTAAGCAAGCACGAAGCGATTCACTATTCGAAATTGCTCCCACAGCCGTTGATACTCTCTAAACGACAACTTCGGAGTCTAACTCTTGGTTCGATTCCGCTTCAACTACTTGCTTGTTAGTGAGTACGAACCGGTTCACCATTCGGAATCGCTCCCACAACTGTTAACAGTTACGAACACCAGCAAAACACACAAGTTCATAAAACAAGTACTATTCCATTAAAATTTGAGATTCAAGTCTAATTACAGACCAACTACTCAACTTTACATTGAAATACAAAACTTGTGAAAATAAGACTACAAAATAACAAGAAAGACGCCCTAACGCCTCCTAGGGAGTGGGATACTCCTCTTGAGCGACAAACGAGGTCGGCAAACACCTTGTCGCTGCGACCCTGTACCCGTGGGGGTCTCCAAGTCGGCGAGCCTAGTTGTGTCTCTGAGCGTTGCGCCAGCTGAGGCTCCGCTCGACGAGCCAACCACTCCGCTTTGTGCGTCCCCAGGACACCCCGAGATGGGAGGCGAACTGTAACATCTGCCTTTTTTTTTAATTCCTTAATTATTTGTTTTAAATTATTTTAAAATATGTTTCTGAGTATATTTACCCCTATTAATTGGGGTGTTACACGAACGTAATGCCAACTCGTGAAATGACCGTCCCTGCGAGTACTCATCTCGGGGGCAGGAAGTGGTCCTAACGTTGCTCCCCTCTGAAAGACATCGTAATCGGTGAATCTCCGCCTCTAACTCAATGATTCGCTCCTTCAACGAGTCATCTGTTATCTTGATCTTTAGGCGAGGCATTCGACTTGTACTACTTACATGAGAAGCTTCAGTGATGGTCCGCCAAAGCTGTGCCGTCTCCAGACTCTTCTCGAGTACCACGTTCTTCAGACCATCTTTCTCCGCTCTAGCTTCGAACAAAGACTGCCGAAGGTACTTGAGCTTCATGCCATGTTTGCTGGCCGTCGAGGGACTCCCTCCTCCCTTTTAGGGGGTACTTCCCGAGCTTGCTCCTTTATTCGCTTCAGTTCGGAGGTGCAACGCGCCAACGTCTGCTTGTGATGGCCTAGTTCTGCCTCGCTCTTGAGGAGCCTCTCTCGACTTCGAGAGAGAGCCAACCTAGTGACTCCTAGGTCAGACCGAAGACGAGAGACCTCGGCCACTTCCACCTTCGGTGATGCTTGACCATTTGATACAGCTCAGCGATCTGAAAAGGCAAGGACACGATAACACTAAGCTTAAGAAACTCCAACAGAGATGGCTCACATATGAAACAACTCAAGCCCCAACACTTAGTTGATTTTCACCAAAAGTCAATTTTTCATTGAAAATCTCTAGAACAAAAAGCGGTGGCCAGTCCGCTGTTAGGCATCAGTACAAAAGATCCTAGATGAAGAACTACGACTAAAACGTAGAGAAGATACTAAGGGAGTTGAGTGTCCACCTCGGCGGATGGATCCACGAACGCTAGTTCGCCTTCGTCGCCCTCAGCTGTCCCTGACGCCGGTGCCATCGCCAACGGGGCTCGGTCACTACGTCCTCCTCACCGACAACTTCGTCTCCCCCTTCGATCGCTGCTCTCTCCTCGTCGGGGAATAAGAAGTACCCCGAACAATCGAAGTCAGGGAGACGTTCGCCGACATCCTTCAGCACCTTGGCGTAGGCCTTTTGCATGTTCTGCTCCAAATAGTCGATCGCCTCCTTCTCCGCCGCGGCCTTGGCCCCCTTCACAGCCATGTCCATCTCGAACGCGGCCTTCTCCCTCTTAGCAGCTCTCTCCCAAGCTGCCTCATCCTTCTCAGCAACGGCAGACTCCTTCATCTTCGCCAGCGCCTCCTCCAGAAGCCTTATCTGGGCTGCTTGCGTCTCCACCAAAAGCGCGACCGCCTCCAGTTCTCTCTTGGCCTTTGAGCGCTCAAATCTCGCCCGGTCTTGCAGAGCCTTCAGTTCTTTCTCCTGCTTCGCCACTCGCTTCATCAGGTGGCTGAAATGGCAGATCGCCTGCAAGAAAACAGGTGGTGTAAGAATCGAGTGAGTAAGGAGGACAAAGATCGAGCGAAAAAACTAAGGCTTACCGTCATCTGTGCCTTGGCGATCTCCAAGGCCGAGTCGCCCGCTGTCCCGTGTTCCATCGACGCCTTATCCTTGTGCGTGGCCAGATTGCGGACGACATCCATGCAGCTTGTCGAGTTGCCAAGGAACCCGTTGTGCCTAAGGATCTGCCAATCCGGTACGAAAATTTTCTTGAGCTCGTCCATTAGTATGACCTCCGCTGCCACGATGCAAGGCGGTGCCTTCAGGGCGAGCGTGGCTGAAAGGTCGAGTTCTTTCACTGGCTGAGCAAAAGGAGTAGGGACGGCATCCAAGTCGACGACGGGAGCGACAACACTCTCAATTCTGGTCACCTTCGACGAAGTTGGCCGAGTAACGGTGCACTTTCTCTTTTTCTCCTCGACTCGCTTGCCACTTAGGGCCGAATGCCTGTTCATGATATCTTCAAAGTCCATGCCGGAAGATCCTGCAAAAAGAGATAGAAAAAAAAAAACAAGATAAGAATTTTGTTACTACTAAAATACTCGGAAGTGCGATCGACGA